>OY986437.1:100814637-101002137 GCA_963920525.1 Dichetophora obliterata
ACGACAAATAACCACATAAATACATATATAGGGATTGACACATACTCAAAAACACTTTGAGAGATACTGTTATGTTAACGTTGTGGCTGGACGTTTTCTTTGTATTTTGGTGGCTGAACATTTTTCGATGCTTTTTTATATCTTTTTGCTGATACGTTTCAATGCGAACAGAGTAAAATTCTGTGGTTTTCTTGGTTGAATGCATTAAAATTGCGGTAGTAAAATGCAATGTTAAGCACTAACAACAATATGATATATAACCCAACTCACAGACACAATCCATTTTCGCAGATGCCACCACAGGATATGCTATAATTTTACAGTTGACACCACAGAGTGTGCTGTAAATTTGTCATTTACATATGTATGTTCTTTTTTAGCTTGAATTTAAATAAATTTGAAATTTCATAAATTTTTGCGCTTTTGATAAAGTTTTTTCTTTTAGTTAAATGGTTTTATAAAAAATTTAATAAAAAAGCTTTTAGCTTTTGGGGCTTTTAAATAAATTCTTTTTGGAGTGGTTTTTATTAACTGATGTATAAAATTTTTAAATTTTATTTACCTGTAAACATAAAAATAGAATAATATATATATATATATATTAGACTGGCCGTAATTTTTTTTTTTTAGAAATTTAAATTTTAGTTTTTCTTAAAATGTTTGTTTTGATATAAAAACAAACTCCAGAAATTTTCAGCCAAATCCGATGATGCCTAGTGGTGCCTAGTTGACCTTGAAGTTTACAATATGTGCATTATAGGGAAACCTACATAAAGAAATAACGTTTTCACCAATAAACGGTAGATTTTAGAAATATGTATTTATTTGAGTTATGTATATTAAAATACCTGGTTTACAAGGGAGCTTTTCGTGTGAGACGGATGTATTTTCCTATAATGTTCCACCACTTGCAACAGATATTGCTTGTCTTCCTCGTCATACGTTAGCGCTCGATTAAAATCTGTTATCAATTTAACTCCCCTTTCGGCTGCATCGTTGACAACGGCCAAATTTTCGCAAATAATTTTTCCAGCGCAAAAATCATCTCTATCTTTCCACGTTACCGGATCCGAATGCAAGAAACTGCAATCAATTTGCAATCGAGTGAAGAATCTTTTTGTTTTTGCAGACACGAAATCGCTCAAATTTTTTTCAGTATACGCTCTGACATCTTCTATTGTAGTTTTAATTTTTTTCGAAATATCTTCTTCATATAATTCTTCATTGTTACCAAGGGCATTAACCATTTTTAGTTTTATATCGTAAGGGATTTGGTCATCAAAGAAAGACAGAGCAACAGCTTCTTCACTCAAATACCATAAATGATTGATAATTTTTTTTTACAAAATGATGGAAATATTTGTATCATAATATGCAGTTACATCATTTATAAGTTGCAAATCTAATCTTGGTGCATTCACAGATTTGACACATCCAAACCAATACGGAACGTAAATTCGCGTCAAAAATACACAAATGTTACGAAAGCTATTTAATTCCGCTGTCGTTAGTTTAAATTGCTCACGAAACAGAAATATTTTAAAGCAGTATATATTTTTCGACATAAATCGAGCATGCGTTGTTGCACCAGGTGCACGGAATCCCGAAAAGCCTGGTGGTTTTTCACCAATAAAAAGCAATGATTTTTGCAATACTTCTTTATAATCTGCCCGAACGTATTGAGATTTCAATGCCTCAAGGCAAAATATTTTGTGGTATTCTACTTCACCCACCGTAAAAAGTTTTTCTACATCCTCATCCGATATTCCACTCTTAAAATTATTTTGGTTAATATTTGACCAAAACTTGGAGAAGCGATTAAAAATAAGAACTTCTGGTGCAGCAGTTTTACCAAAATTTAGTTCGAAGACAGCTCTTATCAACAATTCACTAATGTGATGACGACATGGAAGAAACAGCAAGTCCCTTTTCAATTTCTTTTCTAATAAGTAGGCTGCACCCTTATTAATGCCAGTGTTACTTGCTGTTGTGTCAAAAGATATTATTTCGACTAAATTGTCCATTTTCCATTTTATCAACAAGTTAAATATTGTATCAGCTATACTTTCACCAGAGGAGTCTTGAATTTTTGGAATTCCAAGCAGTTTCTCCACATTTTTGCCAGTCACAACTAGAGCTAGTCGCTCTGATTTTTCTTTGCCTTTTACTTCTGGAAGTAGTTTGCCATCCCAATGAAGGACAAATACTTCAGGTATCTTGAATCAGAAAAATTAAAAAAAAATATTATTTTGGGTTATGTTGGGTTATGTTGGGTTGACTCCCTCAATTGCTCGTAATAGTGCAGCTGCTGTTGCAGTAATTAAATGCATGGCATCTCTCGTACTAATTTTGTATTTGTCCAAACTTGCCAGCATTCTATCATCAATAAAATGGATATTTCCACGCGATTGTTGACCTTGTGTTACGACGGTGGGTTCATCGTCTGCTATATCAATTGATACATTTTGATCAACCACAGAATACGCCATTTCGCTACTTTCAGTACTACCTGAAATATCCATAGCAGATATTTGCTCTGATATTTCAAGAAAAAAAAAATAAACTAATTTGCATGATAATTCAATAAAAATCTAAATTACCTAAATAAACATTTTTCTCGCGATACGTTTCAACGCGCATTTTTAATATATCAGAACGCTTTTCTTTTCGTTTCTGTTTTTCCACCATTTTTACATCTACACCAGACATACTTCCTGGTCGACCTCTTTGCCTTTGAAGAACAAGAAAGTCTTTATCCTGTTGGATCTTCATAACCGCAAGTGCATCTGACGTTGCAATGTCAAATATATAATTTTCAATGTGATCCACAAATTCCTCTTCGTTTTTCCGGTGCTTCTCATACTTGGACTTGGCATTCTTCTGCAAATTTCTCCATTTCTCATATATTCTCTCCAAGGCTTTAACAGAGTTTTGTTCTGACATTATCGGAATGTTGGCTCTTTTCCAAAAATCAGAAACAACTGCAATTGTCAATTTTGCACTGCGTTTTAAAGAATAGTGTTCCATACGCATTTTATAAAAAAAAAATTGAAGAACCTGCTTCACTGACGGTAATTTTGCACCCAAAATTTCATTTTTACATTTTCCTATGAACAACACTAAATCATCTCCAGATCTCAGTTGGTTTTTTAATGCCATTATTTGTTATTTTTTTTTATTCTTCACTATTTTTTTTAATTTTCACTTATATTCACTGTCACTTCACAGACTCTACTTAGTAATGAAACGCAAAGCTTACATGCTTGTTAATAGCTCTTTCACACTACCATCAATGTTTATTTGCAATGGTGGCTTTGGTGGTGGCCGTTACATTTTTCTTGTTTAGAAAATGTAATTAAAGAAGAATCGCGGTGAAAAAAGCAAGCCGTAAAGAGGAATCGAAATATAATGCAACACGAAGCTAACCATAAAGAGGAATCGAAATTAAATTCACCATTAGGCAAACCCTACACAAAGAGGAATTTGTATTTCTTTTTTGCAGCATGCTTCTCATCATCTCAACTTGCTTTAATTTTTTTTTAACAATTATGTATTGTTTTTTTTGGAGCGAAAGAGAGAGTAATTAAAAGAGAATAGAAAAAAGCTATGCCTTGAATGAATTATATGTATATAACAAATTTAATAGTAATAATATAATAAAATTAAATCTGTTGCACATTTTTTTTTAGTCAAAGTAAGAACAAACTTTGTCCAACGCATAAGAAAAAAAAGTTTTTGGCGTAGTAAACTTCAAGGTCAACTAGGCACCACTAGGCATCATCGGATTTGGCTGAAAATTTCTGGAGTTTGTTTTTATATCAAAACAAACATTTTAAGAAAAAATAAAATTTTATTTTCCAAAAAAAAAACCATGCCATACATCGTACGGCCAGTCTAATATATATATGTTTGTTTGTGCGATATTGAAAATATTGCCGCCTTTTAGGGCTTCCAAATTTTGCAATTGTTTTTGCTCTACCACGCAGCTGCAGTTCAACAGTTATTGACAATCAATATATTTGTGAATAATAACAACAATAGTAATCGATTCAAATGCACTTAAACGATGCACACGAATATACAAATTTATATGTGTGAGTTTGTTTGCATTTGTTTTTAAATGCATTTAAATCAAATTATTTACAACAACACATGATTTGCATTTAAAAAGAGTAAATTTTGACAGTTGACAGATACAACAGCAACAACAACGACATCTACCTAAACAAGAAAAACAATAAAAACAACAATTTTATAAAATGCTACTAAAGTAACATTGGCCGCATTCAGCACAGACAACTGTTGCGAACTGTAATGGTAGCGCTACCTTAGTTCACGATGTTTTTCTCTGAATGTGTTGCTACTCTACATGTCAGAAGTTAGATTCAATTTAATTTTTATGTAAATTTAATTCAATTGCAAAGGTTTCTCACTTAAATTTGCTGCGTTCTTTCTGCGTTTATTAATTTAACAGCGTCAGTAACAGCATCTGACAGTTAAGCAAACAGTTGTGTTCATGTAGCATATAATTTATTCGCTCGATTAAAAGGCGTTCGCTACTTTATCAGTTTTAGTTAGCGCTACCAAATTTTTACCATTCAGCGAATTTTTACACAACAGTTGCCAACTGTTGTCTGCGTTGAATGCGGCCATTGCTTATTACGATATTATTAGTAAATTATAAGAGCAGCAGTAGCATTAAAGTTAATGGCAACTCAGAAGCGGAAGTGCCTGGCTTCAGAGCCAGCAGCAGCTGACCGGATGTTGTGGACCATTTAGACGTGCAGCTGACCGCCTTAGCTGTAGTTTCCGCATTAGCTGCAACAATTGCCATTAAAATTAACAACAGTTGCATGTGTTGCGACGTCGGTAACCAAGAGTCGGTAGCCAAGAGAGCATTAAAAGTGTCATAAAATTCCTTTTTGATTTTTTTTTTCTATTGTTAAACGGGAAAAGATAAGGGTTCATGCTTAATTAAAATAAGTTAAATTTCCTGGTGTCAAAGTTTACAGCAGTTCAACATCTAATAAATTTGGAATTAGCAAGAAATTATATTAGTTTATATTATATTAGGAATTAGAGCCAAAGTAAAAATGCCCCATAATCGTGTTTTAGTGTACTCATGTTTTTAACTGTTTCATTATTCTAACGACGTCATTTTTATGTGTCGTGGCTTGTATTAAGACTACTTAAATTTAAGCTGAGTGCTCGTTTTAAAGTTTACATTTTTTGTGGATTTTATAAAGGTTTTGCTATTGTGGTGACGTCACATTGAATGGAGAGTTGTAAGTTTATGTTGTCATATTCTCAACTTAGAGTGTATAATTTAAAATGAAAACTTATTTTCAAAATTTTAATTAATTTAAATATTTTTTTGTGAATTTAAAGACATTTCACCATTTTCATAAATCCACTGGAAGGCGTGGTTTAGATAAATTCCATACTCAGAGTATATGTTTGAGATAAAAGATTATCGACCCCTTTGCGCGAATTTATCGTATGTGCCAAAAAACAAATTTTATAGGACCGATTTTTTTTCTACTTCCCTGTGCTTTAGTGCTTTAATTAACTAGTTTACTATAAGGATTTCAGCTACACTATTTTACCAGGTGATCGTTGGTGCGTGTAGTGCAAAATTTGCATCAAAAAGTCAGTTCTGAAAAAATGGCATATACGATAATTTCGCGCAAAGGGGTTGTTATGTGCATAATTTCAAGTTATTAGGGTAATATTTGTAGAACTCAAAGATATTTCACCGTTTTGATAAAATCACTTTGTATTGCCATACCTCCCAAATGTGATTTTCATCTAATTTCAAAAATAAGCTTACTTACAGACACTTTATGTGTTTATGATCATACGCTTCGCCACACCCGAATCCTTTCAATTTTTTTTTTTAAACTTCAGAGTTTTCCGTCTAATATTAATACAAATTTATGCTAAAAATTTTAAAAGCTAAACTCAACGGGTTTTGATATTGAGAATGAATGGGTTAAACTGCTTTCGCTTTGACATCTGCGCCAAATTTCATGCCATTATGTTGAGTGGTTTATCATATAGCGCTCTTTTTCGAGGACAACAAAGACTCCAACTTTGGAAATTAATATTAATTATCTTATGTATTGAATTTCGTTACAATAGCTCCAAAATTATGGCAGTTATCGTGATCACCGTGAAGTCGACTCAGGAGGTTGTGCTTATAATTTATATTCATTATTTGCTATATCACGTCTTTTAATGGACGTTTCAAAGAAATTGACCAAGTGAAACATAACTCTTTCAGATTTGATGCTGAACTACTGAGAGTATTTGTATGATTTTTGAATTAATTGTTCTTTACATGAAATGAAATCATATCGTCGCCCTAATTTTAATAAGATGTAAGTCAAAATTGGGCAAAGTATAGTTTATTAGCAATTCAGGTAGATTGGTCAAAACAACATCTATGTCCTTTTTTTAGTTTTTAATGTTTGTTTGAAAAAAAAAGAAGGTAGAACGTTTAAAACAATACATTATCATATGAACTACATACAAACAGTTTTATTTGCCTCCTGAGCAATTGATAGTTTTGGCTTACGTCGTATTAGAATTAGGCCGACGATAAGTAAAGACAAATTTTTGACATTTTCATATTCTTCAAGGATTTGTAAGAACCAAACGTTACTATTTAAACACTTTTTTTTGCCAAATCATCCATTTTTTTTAAATAAAATGAGTCCACTTGAGTAAAATTGCAGTATTTATATGACGCTAGAATTTCGTGAAAATTGCATTGAGAATAAATAGATGGCATTACTACATAATCTCAAATATAACGAAAAACAGTATTTCTTAACTTTTAGGTTAGGATATCTCAAAAACCTGACGTGATAGAGCAATTCTGCTAACAGATTCGAGTTCAACACACCTTAATCCTTTGGAAATATATATTCAAGTTTTTGTTTCCACAAAAAAAGATAAATTTTGTTGGTCTGTGAATCAGCACAATAGAGAGACATGTCAATTTGTTTAACATTCTTGAAATCGAGTGAAGATATTAAGGGAAGTTTTAGGCACAAGTGGTTGCAATTAAGGCATATTTAAGAAGATATATTAAAAAAAAATAGCATACCAAAAATTTAATTAGTTTGTTAATTTAACATCATCAAAAAATGTTTTCTAATTAACACATAATTTTTATTTATAAAGATGGCACCTATTAGTCTGCTTTAAAAAAAGTGAAAGCCACACGGCTCCAGATAGTCTGAAAAAAAAAACAAAAATATACTCGAAAATAAATAGATCATGGCTTGTAAAAGCTTACAAAAATTTCCAATTTTTATTTTGATAAAAGATGTGTGGAGTTATGTAATAGATCACAAAAATAAATTAAAATCTGTTTATTACTTTTTTTGCAGTAGTGTGGCCCGTTTTGAAAAAGTATGTTTCGAGAAAAATCCGTTTAAAGTTACTCCGATTGGCTCGCGCAGGCACTACAAAACAATGATCTACAGATTAGGTAAGACTTGATGTTCCTCTTACCACATGCAAATTCCTTACACATACGCTATCCTGTAATAAATCCAACAGCATATGGTTAACAGGAGACAAGTGTAATATAACGCGGCAAATTTGGCGTAAACTTACCCCTACGCGTCCAAAATAACTCATTTCCCTCAGTAGGGACCACATCAGTACCATGGTAGGGATCTTAACAGGGTACTGCTGGATCAGCTAACACGCTCAGAGGTTGAGCATCCCAAACAACGACCGCTGCAGAAGCTGTAGAGATGAAAAAGAGGAAGAATCTACAGTACATTTCCTCAGCACTTTCCCAAAACTGGCTCAAAAACGATTTTTTCACTTAAACAACTGGTTTTTCACCTTGACAAACTCTCGGAATCGTCGGTAAACCGAACCCCTTAGCTTTGTAAACAGCTCATATTGGTTTAAATAGAGAAAGGAAATCAGCCCTGTGGTACCACAATGGGCCTTATTGGCTTAAATGTGTCTCAATTAAGGCAGCCACTTTAACCTAACTCCGGTTAAAGTGGCTAAAAATAATCTGGTGTCCATAAACATTTATACATATAATTTACATAAGAAATTTTTTTTTTAATGAAATCAGTAGATACGTCTTTTAATTCAATAGGAAAATAAATTCGACTTCAATTCTTGCAAATGGTCTCACTTTTGTTGCTGGATTGGCATCGGAGCAGCATGCAAAGATTTCTTTCCTTATATTAGACCATGGTGTAAGAAACCAGGTGAACGCGACGTCGACGTCGTTTGCTAAAGCTGTCAAATTTGTGAATGAGTGAAAGAGACAGAAAAGTTGATATTGTATGGCTCGACAACTCAAGTGTTGGATTTTTTCAACAAAAATCCAAAATCACGTTCACCTTGTTTTCTTACGCCTTCCATTAGACTAAGGGCCAGGGCTGCAAACTTTTATGAGGTATGACGTGCCATATTGGGGATAAAAAAGTGCCCCAAAGTGCTAAATAAAAAAATAAATGTGCCAAAAAAAGGTGCCAAATTTCTTAAAATTAAAGTGATTTTATTATTTAAACTTTTTTATTTAAACTTACATTTATAAAACAAACGAAGCATAAAATAAGCAATGCAACTTCAAAATGAATGAATAAATATATATATTATTACGCAAATAAAAAAATTCTGGTACCATTTTACCCGTGTTAACGTCAGCATATTCACATAAATCTTAGATAGTTGGAAAGGTATTTTCGAGGACATTTGCAGAATATAATTTTTTTTGAATAAGTTGTCATTAATATAGGTAAAACTAAGCAAATGTAAAAACCTTTTTTCCCAATGGGAGAGTGCAAACCAGTAGCAACACAGCTCTGTTGAACATCGTTGCTGTAGCATACACGCACGGTTGCCACTTGCCTATTTTTTGTTGTACCGAATTCTCCATAAAAATCTTCCAAATAGGATAAAAATGTACCAATTTTTTTTTATATAATAATTTGATTACATTTTTTATAATAATTGACTGGTGTATATTTGTGTACATACCAAATATAACAAAAATATAAAGGGTTCTCATCTAAGCATGAAAACGTGTAAACATGTATAGCATTCTAACTTTTGATGAGCGATTTTTAAATCTTTTAAATCTTTTAAAAACCTTCATTAACATAGAAAAATAAATAAAACGTGTTCATATTTACTTCAACTACTTTATATATGTAATGATTAGTGCCAAAGACAACCCTCATTCACACACGTAGACTTACATGCTAGTTTACACTACAAAATAGGCTCGGAAATTATGTAAACTCACGCCCATACAAATTTTGACAGATAGTTTACGCGCATGTAAGTTCACAAGGCTAACAATGTTTACGGGTCAGTTACATGCTTAGATGAGAACCCTTATTAATTTATGTTATACTGTATTAACGAAATAATAAAAACATTAAAATAGTTCTTTTGCTGGCCAAAAATAATGAGATTCATTGCGGTCGACACACAATTTTTAGAGAGCTTTATGTTGTTAAGTGTTTTATATTCTAATTTATTTCTAAGCTTAGCTTTAATCAGGCTAAAATAAAAAATATTGATTCAGTAGCTGCTAAACTGTGTAAAAGGCACATTAGACTATTTACAAAATTGATACAATCATTAAAACAAATTTCCCTCAATCCATTCTTCACGACCCTGACTTTTTCCAAAAATACCCAAATGTTTCCCAACGTCAAAACAACTTTAAAAACTAATATTTAAACCCTGAAAAAGATTCCTCTGAGTCAAAATAACGTCAGGGTCGCATTCTATGAGTAGATATTTTAATTTGAATTATTGAATTATGGCAATAAAGAAATTTTATTTCTGACATAACTTGTGAAGATGATTACCAAAATTTATTTTCTGACATAACTTGTGAAGATGTTATTAAATTCAAACTATTCAGATCTTCTCTACCTAAATCGAACTTGTCTTTAATTTGTTTTAGAATATCTTTGGTTATAAGAAAAATTTTCTGATTGGAGATATTTTTCTGCTTTATTGGCAATTCTCACAAAAAATCCTCAAGTCTCAAAAAATGTCTCAAAAATGTGACTTTTAATATATATGACAAGAAAAGCATGTCAACTTTCAACTTTCAGAACTTAATGCAATGCAAGTTCCACTGAACTGTCTGAACATTTCTCCAGTGCTACCATATTTCTCTTTTTGTAACAGGTTGTGAAATTGTTAATATTTTACAAAACGTACCAACTCGGAAAATTAATGTACCAAGGTACCAAGTTAAAATATATATACCAATTTTGGTACAATTGTACCAAAGTGGCAACCGTGCATACACGAGAGAGAAGAGAGAGACTCAGAACAATTTAACAGAGACGTGTGGCATTGTTGTTGTTGCTGTTTCTCAATTACTCTCTCAAAATTATAACCTAATCAGAATGAAGTAATTTTATGCAATGAACCTAGTGGTAAATAGACACATAACGTAACCAATTATTTCTTTTATACCTACAATGTTGCTGCGAGACCTCCAACGACTGTAGAGTTAATAATTGAGTTTTTCAAGTGAAAACTTCTTCAGGCGCGTTTAGTAATTTTGTGTAGAGTAAAATCTTTGCCTTAGCGAAACTCTTACTCATGACACGACATCTACAAATTAAGAGAAATGCCATATTTTAGACAGTCTTAGTCGTATTAGCCAAAACTGTATAAAATGTAATAAATTTTGTATGTTAGTGCTATTTAAAAAAAGTTGCCATGACTACTTTCAACGGCTGTTAAACGACAACACTGTTTGTTTGTTCGTTCCTTATCCCTTTCAGACCTGACGCTAAGCCACTCAGAATTTTTTTTATGATTTTTGGAGTAAATGGACTTGATATGATCTAAAAATATATTCAAAGCCAAAACTTTGCTATTTTCATGTCCTTCAAGAAAATCCTTGAGAACCAAAATTTTGTAATGAAATAATTGTTTTTTGCATCAAATGACCTCAAATAAGTTAGGATTTTAAAATACATTATATAACATTATTTGTTAAAATGTGTTCACTTCACTAAAATTGCGCTATTGGTATTTTAGTAAATGAAAAAAGCAACCAACGTCCAATGCTCATTTTTAAAAAAAATAAGTGTGACGCGAGAATTCCGAGAAAATTTAAGAAACGGTAAAATGAACATCGAAACAATATGAGAAGCAAACATAAACAATAATCAGCGCAATCGATACATGAAAATTTGTTTTACATTCGGATTCTGATAACAGCGGGTTCAGAGTACGTAAAATGAGTTGTGGATATGTATTAGCCAAAATTATTTATCAATGTAATGTTTGTAAAATTTGATAAACGTTTTTTAATAAAAATTAAAAAAAAAAAAAAACAAAAGACAAATCGATTTTGATATGGTCGAACCTCGACCATAGGCGATAGAATGAAGAAAGAATGTTAAAGTATACTTTTGTACATATTTTATTTTTTTAATCGTTTCCTTAGGCAGTTTATAACTTGAGCAGCCTTTATTTTGATTTTATACAAAGTATAGCATTAAGCACACCGAAACTAATAGGATTTCTCATCTTTTTTTATGTAATTCATATTCTCTTTCAACTTCAGCGTTTGAGTGAGGAAGATAAATAATATATGAAGCGAAATTACAAATGTCTTTGAAGGCATTATAACTTGTTTTTATTCATCATCATTATAATTATGGTTTTGGATTTCATCACAACGATTTTGAAGTATGTATACCTGATCTTTCCCAGCCAACAAATATATATACATATTAGGGCGGGTCGATTTATTTTTCGACAATTTCGTTACAAAACTAGCATACACTGGAATATTATAAACAAACAAAAATAAAGAAGTCTATAAAGAAACTAAAAACAAAAAGAAATAAACAAACATAACACAGGGTGTGTTATGTGCACCCTGTGAAAAAATATGCCAATAATGTAAAGCGCAAATCAGTCCAGTCGTAACGTAAGGTTCGTAAGCTTCGTAAGTCAAAAAAATTGAGCCAAAAAAATGGCCATGAAAGTAATATTCTTGGACAAAATCATGAAAAAAATTGAAAAATGCTCCAAAATTTGGACAAAAATGCCCGTAACTTTTGAACCGTTGGACCAATGTTGGAGATTTGGAGATTTTTGTAAATTGATCAAAATGAGCTCACCTTTCTAACGCGCCTACTGGCGATTAAACCCGATCGATAGTTTTTGAGTTACGGATGTGAACGTGTAGGTAATATTTCATACGAACGTCAATTTGGGAAAAAATCTACCAACAAAAAGTAGGGAACTCGATTTTAACGATAGAGGTATGGTTCCTTCGGCAAATTTTCATGGAATAACCCATAGAATACGGAAATCATAGGGAAATTGGTGAATTTCTTCACTCCCTACAAATCGACCCGCCCTAATACATATATAGAAAAATGTTAAAAAATTGAAAAAAGTTTTGAAAATTGTAAACTAAAATGACCCCTAAAGAGGTATAACATTTTATCACAACAAATTTAACGCACATAACGGAGTCATTCTAAAGAATATGCATCTTTAATTATTGTGAAAAAATTCAAGAACAATCCGTGCAGTTTAACTATATGCTATTTTGTGACTTAAGACTTGTATGTTGCTTGCTTGCTTTACTACCTTTTGTTCATCCCGCTCGGCGACCCACCTTTTGTCTAATTCATTCTCCCAGCCTTAATTCATTCTATGATGACTGGACCAGAATGCATTAGAATAAAGTAAGTACTTTTCTCCTGAATATCCATGTTCACATTTAATAGATTTTTCAAAAAATGTTTTAAATAATATCACTCAGCTTGCTTCTACACAAAAAAATTCAACCAAAATGTTCGTAAATTGGAGACTAGCAATGCCAAAGGGTTCATATTTTGGGACAAAAATTGCAGTTTGTGATTATAAGATATAATTGAAGCTATAAAAAATACCCTTAATTTTTTTTGAATCGGTCTAATGATAAAGTTTGTTAAGCTCTAACCCCCGTATTCATAAACCTGTTTTAGCGATAGTTATACAGTGAAAAACATTTTGTTATGCATAAACGTATACTATCATCAACGTTCTAAGAGTATTTTAACGATCGTTAAAATCATTCTGAACGTCGTTCCTACTCGTTTCTCGTCGTTGTTTTGTTCAAAGGGGTTGATCCTTGCTCCATACATTTTTCGGCGCTTTGGAAAAGGATCCTCTTCTTCCACTAAAGTGCAGATAATCAAAATATTGAACATGTCCATTGCTTTTATATTTTTGTTTACTTTTCACTTCACTTTTTTTGCTTTTTTAATGCCTAACATAACTTGTCAAAATCAGCTATGGGTGTTGTTACGGTGGTCGTCATATGATCCCTGGTCATGACACTTTTTACTCTCTTTTTTCGTTTGATGAACTGTGTGACGAAAGTATGCTATGCTGGTGGTCATATGATGCCTAAGCACCAGTACACTTTTTGCTACTTTTAGTATTTTTACAACCGACGTGTTGCTATTAAGCAGGTTTCATTACTGCTTTCATACATTTTATACTAAAAGTGTACTATATTCGTGCCTAAACACAAATATTGTGAATAAGTTCACAACGCAACACTAGTTTGATCCCATGATTTCATATTTTTGTCAAATCAAATTTGGTGACCGTGGTGGTGAAAATTGACTCTCTTGCTCTCGCTCTCAAATTGTTAATATATACTGAAACAACAACAATGCATGACCATGATGAGCCTATGACCGCCACCGTAACACGGCACTTTCTGGCGACAAAAAGTCTGTTTTTCGTCAAGTTCTTTCGTTAAGCTGTCAGCTGATGAAGTGTTGCTTACTGTTTTTGAAAAATTCCCATATTGCTTAAAATGCTCTTAAAATACGTTTATGCATAAACAGCATTTTAAGGGATAGTTTGTGTTCTAACTAAAACAGTTTTTAACGAGTGCATAACAAATGTAATGAATACGGCCGTAAAATTGTATTCAGGAAAACTCACTCACTAACAAAAATTTTTTTTTTCTCTTCCACCGGTATTTGATTACATTGGCTTTTGACTGCCAAAATCATGCAAGTACCCCATAGTGCCTCATTTATATTTGGCTACCTCTTTTTCTTAATTCATTAAACTCGAACATTATCTTACTCCTGTATTATTATCAGCCAATCGAAAGCCTTAGCTGCTAATACTGCTTAAATCTGCATTTATAAAGTAATTAATTATTTTATAAATCCTTTAAAAAATAAAAATAATAATAAAAAAAATAAATAAAAATTTGGCTTCCAAACTTCATGCTCAAACCGCAAAGTATTCAACATTTTCCGAAAAATAATTATATTGAAATTATTAAATAAATATAATGCAATCCGTGCTATTTAACCGTTGTTTTTAACTGTTTGTTGGCGTTGTTTTAATTATTATCAATTACAAAATAAGCAAAATGCAAGCATTTTCCACACCACATTTTGTACAGTTTTATTGAAATTACATTAATTCCGCAAAATTGCATGCGTTTGAATTAATAATAACTTGGCAGCACTGCCACAAGGCATGAATGTTTAATCACTGTACAGCAAAGTAAAAGTGATTATTTTTTATATAAATACATGAAATTATGTGAGTTTAAATGTAGTCTCGTATTTGCATTTATTTACAAAAAGCTCAACGAATCCAACAACATGCAGAGTGTCAATGCTTTATTGAACTTTGATATTGCAAGCAAATTGACTTTTTTCTTATTAAGTGCAAAATTATCCTTAAATCCTTTTGAGTCATAGGTAGACTTTTACAGAAAAATGTTGAAGTATTTTGTTCAGCTTCATTTTAAGTTTAAAATCTACACTATCATCGAGCGAAAGTGAGAAATAATAATATTGGCATAAAAAACATGACACGCAAATCAAAAAAGTTACACAAACGTTTAAATACGAAAAGTCTGCACAGACCTGGTTATACCTCCTAGGGTTAATCTCAGGGTGTTTAGCAATTTTTACAGTGGATAAAAATATTGAACAGAGATTTTGAAAAGTGAAGAGAAATGGTGACTGGAAATCGTTATTTCAATTTAAGATAGATAGCCTCTCCAGCCAATTTCTGTGTCTCACGAATCAGTTTGTACTATATAAAACGATTGTTCCGAAAGACCTGAATTTTTTTCAAAACACCAATCGCGTAAAGGTCGCTGAAGACATGCTAGGCCGAGTCAATTATGACCTCACATTCATAAAATGCATTCTAAATGGTAATGAGACATGAGATTACGAGTTTGATATGCAAACCAGTCAATGGCAAAGTCGATAAAAAGTCAAAGTAATGTTGACTGTTTTCTTTGATTATCGCTGTGTTGTGTAGGTCAGACGGTAAATAAAGAATATTTTCACAAAAGTACAGGTTTGTGGAAAGATCCATTTTGCACCACGATTACGCTCAATCTTACAAGACTACACTGAGATATTTATTTTGCTTGAATCAAGCAAAATCTACCCCTGCTATCATCAACGTGACTTATATCAAAACAAAGTTATTTGAGCATAAAAGTAACCAACGGAAAAAACATGAGCACAAGAGCAAAAGTCGCACTAAAACCAGTTTCCTTCCCGGCATCTAATAACGGAGCGCCAGCATCTCTGGTTACTGAATCATCTGTGAGCACCTTACTGCAGAAGTTGCAGCGTGAAACGGAGAAACAGATGGAGAAACAGAAGCAGTGCATAATTGCTGAGCTACGGTCGGCATTGAAAACCTCTGAGGACCGAGTTAAGAAAAAATTAGGTGAAGCAACAGCAGAAATTATGAACCTTAAAGGCTCGCTGTCGTCCTTCGAAAAAAAGAGTTTAAGCCCTTGAGAATGTGTGTGGGGAATTTAAAGTAATTCAGTCTGAAATTAAAGATATTCGCAAGACTTTTAGCGAAATGACCGTGCATCAAAAATCGAGACTGGTCTCTCGGATATGAAAACCATTAGGACTGAACTGAGCATTTTGAAAGCGCAACGTGCTAAACAGGAAAATTTAGCTGTTTCTTGCGATCTGAGATTGCATGATATTCCTTATGTTGGCGGAGAAAATTTAATGTCTGATTTTCATGATATATGTAACTCTATTTCCATCATACCAGTCAACATAAAAAGTATTTTTCGCGTACATGCTAACAAAAACACTACTCATGGCATCATAATAGTTAAACTTACGACTCCATATGATAAAAATTTTGTTTTGAGATCTGTGGCAAAATTTAAAAAAGCTAATCGATGTTCTCTGCGTTTGCATCACGCTGGGATGAATTCAGATGTTCCAATCTATGTGAACGAGAGTCTTACTAAAGCTAATTATGATTTACTTCAGGCGGCTGTGAGGCTAAATAAGAGACAACAACTAACGGCAGATTTTACTCTCTGTGGTCTTGTTTATGTGAAGCTCACTGAATCCGAAGCTGCAAGACGCATTGATTGCATGGCTGAATTGTAAGAGATCATCACGTATCAAGCAACAGCTGAGCATAACAACAACAACAACAACATGGACTCAAATCAAGATTGATAGAATACAAAGACTGCGCCGAAGACAAGAAAATGAGTACAAAAAAATTGTCGTTCTGCGCATGTACGTCATAATAACCATGGCACAATTACGGACAGGGTAGTAGCGTAGACTGGCTTTTTTCTCACGAGCGGCGATGGGTAGTTGTCAAAAAAAACTGTTCATGCAATTAATCAAAGAAATGTGAAAAAATAAGCAACGACTTAAACATAGCTAGTCAATCGCAGCAAACTAAAAACATTCCAATAAACTTCACGAACAAATTTAATGAATCAAAGAAAAGTAAAAAATATCCACATAGCTAGTCAACAGCAGCAAACTACAACTCCTTTAGCTGTTTTTGACAACTACCAAATGCCAAAAACCTGTTACGGCTACCTTGACAAATAATTATACCACGATAATATCAATGCTGTTTTGGAGAGCGTTCACTTTACATACGATTTCTGCATACATTTTATTGCATACATTTTAGTTTGTATAATTAAAATAAAAGAAGTAAGAAGCAATTTATTGGAACGAGGAAGGTAAATTTATTAAGTACTCCTTTGCAAACATTATTTTTACTATTATTTTATTACAGCCAGTAAGCAGCTTAGTCAAAAAAAAATTGTCTGAGAAACCAACTTCAGTGGGCATTATTTTTCGACTTGGATTTTATAAAAATGTTTATTACGAGTTTAACTGATGTAGTTTAAACATTCCCAGATATTTTATTTCCCTTTATTTACCTGTGAATTGAAAGGACAAATAAATGATAGTTCCAAGATTTTAAATAATGAAACAAATTTTGTTAATTTGATATATTTTTGTATTTTTGTTTTCGTTTGTGTGTGTTTTCTACAATTTCTTGGTTTAATTTTTGTATTTATTGCAAACTTCAGGTTTCTGAAAAATATTTGTTTGCTATTGTTACCACAATTAGCAGCTGCACACTTCATTTTTTAAATTTTAAGCTAAAACCTCGCAAATATACTTCGATATATACACAATTAAATAAAACAGAACCGATCGCAGTACGTTTCTCAAAGAAATAAAATATTGTGACGTAGTCAACTGAACAGATGGTTGTCAAACTCGATAAGCAGCAGTAACGGACCTGCGCAAAGCGCAATCTCTTATTCTATCATTCTTGGACTCAAATGGTACTTGTTTTTTTCGTTCTGCTGCACAATAACTCACGTCAGCTCTCTCCACAATCTAAGCATACTGTGTATATTAGGCTGACCATATGCTTCAGGCTGACCATATGCTTCAGGCTGACCATATGCTTCAGGCTGACCATAAGTATATGTCTTTTAAAATTTTTAATTTTTGTCTTTTTCTGTTTATTTTTCTAAATATTTTTGTATTAGTTTGTATGTGAGAGTATATCTCACATTTCTATCTTAATTGTCTATGTATTATAACAAAGAACTTTATAAAAAATGCACGGGGTGATATATTTAATATTGATCATGATTATCGGAAACGTGGTTCGTGTCAGATATGCTGGATGAATTGTTTAAAGTTAAAGGTTATAAAATATTCCGAGCTGATCGCCAAGTCATGAAGGGGGTGCTGCTATTTATGTGAGAAGCGAAATAAAATGTAAATTAAATTGTAAATCCGAAATAGGCAGTTATATTGAATATTTGTTTGTTAATGTTATGTCTGGCACTGAAAAATTACTTGTTGGTTCCGTTTATAGGCCCAATTGTTACATCGACATGTCCTCATTTAAAGAATCTGTTCAGTGTTTATCCTTGTCTTATACGAATATTTTAATAGCTGGTGACTTCAATAGTAACCTTTTGTCTGAAGATAATTTTATTAATGAGGTGATTTCCTTAGGCTTATACTCTGCTAACATGACTGAACCTACACATTGTTCTAGTACTGCAAATACTCTACTTGACCTTTTTTATTAAACGACATATCAACATTTTAATTTTATAATCAACTTTCTTGTGCAATATTTTCTAAACATAACTTAATTTTCTTAACATATGACTTTCAACTGTGCAAAAATCCGACTAGTTTTAGCTTTAGGGACCTTAAAAATATTAATTATACACAACTAGAAACTGACGTTAATTTAATTGATTGGAATATAATATATTATACCTTTTCTATCGACGAGCAAGTTGCGAAACTGAACAGTTGTTTAAGTTACTTGTACGAACAATTTGTACAAATTAAAACTAGAAAAGTTAAACCAAGTGATCGCCCTTGGTTTAACGGTACTATAAAACTACTAATTGAACAACGAAACTCTGCTTACAATCGCTGGAAGCGGTTCAAAACTTTTGAACTCCATAGTCAATTTAAGCAAAAAAGAAACAAAGTTACAACAGGCTATTAAAACTGCTAAAACCAAGCTTTATGAAAACAAATTCAGCAATGCTGTTGACATTAAGCAGACTTGGAGTGTGATTTGCGACATTGGTGTCAGTAAGAAAACAATTTCAACAAGTGCAATAAATGTTGACGAGCTTAACCGCAGTTTCGTTAATATTCCTTTGCCTCACAGGCTAACCTAACCAATATATATGAAAATTCCATCCGTGACAATAACTGTGGCATTAGCTTTAGTTTTAGTTGTGTAGACCAATTCGATGTGTTAAACATTTTTTGGCCATTAAATCAAATACTGTTGGTTTTGATGTAATTCATCCAATTTTTATAAAAGCTTTGCTACCAAGACTCTTACCAATATTTACTTTTATTTTCAATTCAATATTAACAAAATCGATCTACCCGTCTTGCTGGAAAAAAGCTAAAATAATTCCAATTGTGAAAACGGTTAATGACCATAGGCCGATTGTAATTTTACCATTTATTTCTAAAGTTTTCGAAGACTTGATGTGCAAGCAATTAAACAAGCATTTCTGCGATAAGGGGTCGTCTATAAACTACGTTACTGATTTTACGGTTTTTTTACCCTCCCCTGCGTTACTTTTCGTAGTGCTTTTCAAAACCCCTCCCCCCCCCCCCATAAAGTAACATGACATATGAATTTAATTCATACGAATGATTATATATTTTGACTAGCTCTGACAATTTTCACTAGTATTAGTGACTAGTATGACTAGATAAATTAAAGGAACAATTGGAAAAAATCAATAATTAATATCATCTGTAAAAGCTTTTCCATCTGCGATCCAAGATTCGATGCTCTCAATCACTGGGATAGAGGAAGCTGGTAGCTTTGTTGAGGATTCTTCAAAATAGAATTTTTCATCGGATTCTATGTCGACCCATTCAGGAGAATCCTCATTTCTAACGCAAAGAAATTC
Source organism: Dichetophora obliterata (assembly GCA_963920525.1). Taxonomy (NCBI): domain Eukaryota; kingdom Metazoa; phylum Arthropoda; class Insecta; order Diptera; family Sciomyzidae; genus Dichetophora; species Dichetophora obliterata. The sequence continues at coordinate 100,834,439 of OY986437.1, forward strand.
ACCTGGTCTTTGACAGAGTACCCTTAAAGGCTGCACCCGAGCTGCACCAAGTTCTGTGTTTTTGTGTTAATGCTTTCTGAAAATTGATTTATTTAAATAGTATTTTTTATTCCGATTTATTGTAAACGATATAATACAAACTTAAGACTATTCATAAAAGTTTTAAAAACGAAATACAAGCCGCAGGTAGGACACGACCTTGAACCGATTTCTTCTTTCTGAGAAGGACAGTACATGTCATACGGTATCTCCTTTAAACAAGAACATTCAGGGCTTAACGTCAAAACCTGTCGCAAAAGCAAAGACCCAAATTTTTCAGACGTGTGCTGAGATGGTGAAGGAATACCAAAAGGTTCCTGTGTCGAGGAAAAAGGTGGTGGAAGAAATCCTTGAAACAAAAGCTAACCATCAAACATAAACATGTAAGGTTAAAAATTTTTGAAATGATTGTGTTATTAATTAGAGGTTTTTCGTCGATTTTTTTAATTTTTGGTAACGTTACAATATCTAAACACCTCCCCCCCTCTACCGTTACTTATCGTAGTGCATTTCAAAACCCCTCCCCCCCCCCTGAATTGGTAACGTAGTTTATGGACGACCCCTAACGGTCTTTTACGGGCACTGATAGATGTAACCGAAGACATAAGAGTGCATTTTGATGCCGGCAAAGTAACTTTTTTAACCCTTCTTGACCACTCGAAAGCTTTCGACACAGTTGATCACTATATATTGTCTTTTAAGTTAGTAAGTATGTATAATTTTTTGATGCCTGCGTCTAATTTAGTTTCGTCATATTTACGGTATCGGTCTCAAGCGGTATTTGTGAATAATGTTTCGTCTAATTTTATCTCAGTTACTAGAGGTGTCCCGCAAGGCTCTCTGTTACGACCATTATAGTTTTCTATTTATGTTAACGACCTGCCCAAAGTGTTGAACTATTGTAAATTGCACATGTACGCTGACGACGTTCAACTATATGCAAGTTGCGGCTTAGACTCTATGAATAACTGTGTTAAAAACATCAATGAAGACCACGGCAAAGTAAACGACTGGGCTCTTAAAAACGGATTGTGTTTAAATCCAAAAAAATCCAAATGCATTGTCATTTATGAAAAGAAAATTTATAAAAAGAAAAAATGGATCGAACATTGGTTTTGTCGAAACTGCGAAAAACCTTGGTATTATTTTCAATAGTCACTTGTCTTGGAACAATCACATAAACTTCACCGTTGGCAAAATTTACGGCATGCTCCGTACACGTTGGGTTACACAATATTTCACTCCTCACAGAATTAGAGTTATCTTGGCACAAACATACTTAACTCCTACTTTACTTTATGGTTGTGAATTATTCACTAATTGTGACTCATTAAGCAGACATAAACTTAACGTTATTTATAATAGCATCGCACGTTATATTTTCGGAATTAGGCAATCTGATCACATTTCCATGTTTTCTAGACAAATTTTCAATATGACTTTCGACAATATATTAAAATTCAAAACACTTGTGTTTTTACAGAAAATAGTGTTTACAAAGAACCTTAATATTTATATGACCAACTACGCTTTTCTTGATCTAATATATCTACTCAATTAATACTATTAAGGCATACTCATCTCATTTCAGAGCGACAATTCTATATTAATTCTATTCGTCTGTGGAACTGTTTAACTACTAATATTAAAACTCTTAATAATCCTGTGCAATTATAAACTTTATAATTATTTCTCTTTGTTGTAACATCTTTAATATTTTTTTATTATCACTTAAAGATTCTTAAATACTTGTTTAATAATCAAAATCTTATTCGGCTTGTCGGACATGACATGACTATAACCACATTAAGTTTATAATGATTTAAAAATTATGCTTTTTTCAGCTTTTTCATTTTTTTATACATAAAGTTAAGTTAATTTTTGTGAATTAATTAATTAATACTATATTATTTCGGCTGATCTTAAACCAAAATATCACTAATACTATATTAAGATTATTATATCTCTTGTATTAGGAAACGAAAATAAATAGCTAAACAAAACTAAACTAATGCCCTGTTTAGGTAAAACAAACGATGCGTCTATTTCACGGCGGCAATCAGCTGTTTTCGATCCATGTATGAAGAATGTCAGACACAAACGAACACAGCTGACTCAGTAACGAACGAAGACGTAACCTCAGTATAAAATTGGGTCTTTGTATGCAAAAAAATCCGAACGAGACGTCACAATTTGACGACAGCAAAATTATTATCGTTCTGAAAATGGAAGATGCTACTAACAGATTCGGAGCTAGTAAAGCAAAAGCAGATGAAAAATGGAACGCCCATCTGCTAAAGTAAACTTCTACGGTCCTCCTCAAAGAAGTGCACACAATCTATTTAAGAACAGAAGCTATCACAATCAATTAAAAAACAGTTTAATTTCTTCCAAAAGTTAACAATTCAATAACCAAAACAGCTGATTCAAATGTATTGCCACCTATTAAAAAATGCTAGTAATATGTATACAATTTTCAAGATTTTTGTCAGTTTTACGCTAAATGCTGATCTTTTACAATCTGGCAATAATGTTTTTGACAAGTACTGACGTTGGAGTATTGCAAAAACGTAAGCAACGTAATGTTGGACGACGACGCAAGAAAAAATTACAAAGACCCAATTTAGGACGATCACGTCGGAAAACGAACGAAGCTTGTCACGAAGGCTTCGTTTTACCTAAACAGGGCATAAAACTAAACAAGCAAATGTTTTGTTAAAAAGTAAATCTGCAAAACTTTGCTCAATCACGGTGGAATTTATAATGGAAAAAGCAAAATTATATTAAATTCAAGCAAATAATTCCTATGTTATTATTAATTGATAGCAAATTAATTTTTGCAAGGTTATTATAGATTCAAGCAAATTTCTTTCAAACACACGAGCACACGTTTATTCTTAATGAAGAAAATTAGGCTACCATTAATTAACAACTGCGAAGGTCGAATGGATAAGCCCATACACTTACACTAACGCGACCGAGGTTCAAGTCTCCGGATAATGGTAATTTTTCAATATAATTTAATTATAATACTTATTTTTCTACAAAAATATGCTAGATTTCAGCAAAAACGATAGCAACATAGCAAATATTTGCTGGAATTAAGTAGAAATTTGCTTTTGCAATTTATAATAATTTTGATTAAATTCAAGCAAAATTTTGCTAAGTTATTAGAAATTGAAATCTAGCACACTCTAAAAAGTTTTTGTTGAATTTTACTACAACTCTTGTAGGCAACAGTTTTGCGGCTGTTTCTGTAGTAAATTTACACACCCTTATTTAATTAAACATATTTTTTACTATTGACTTGTAGTGAAATTGAACAAAACGTGTGTATGTTTGAGTTAAATATGTAGCAATATAAATGAAAAAATATTGATATTGTAGTAAAATTAAACATCAATTGCTATCATCTGTGTAGTACCATAACAATATTACTACTCTCATGTTAGCAAAATTCAACAACTAGAATTTGTTTTTACTACAATTGATGTAATCTATTGATATTCTAGTAAAGGCAACATTCTTAGTTTTGACATTCTTAGTTTAAAACATATTTTAATATATCTTTAAACTTTACACTCTTGACGACACGTGCAGAAATAAATTTGACTTATATTTACTGCTTATCCTTCATTAAATTAACACTATAAACACCAAAATGAGACATACACACTTGCATAAAGAAATTCCTGCCGATTAGTACCCGAAAGAAAAAAACAAATGAAACACAGATATTTTTTATAGATTTTTATTTAATTATTAGCATATTGCCCACATTTACCCATTTTGTTGTTTTGTGCAACATAAGATACTACAACATAGTAAAACTTTTACTAAAAATCGAGTTAACACTAAATTTTTTCAATTAAAAATCATATAACTCTTATATAATGATCCGTACACGTTGACAAGCAAAGTCGACTAAATATCTGTTGAAAATATTGTCCATGTTGAATATTCAACATCTGTTTCATTAGTTCAATTTTGGTAGTAATATAAAGCATTGTAGTTGATATTGCAGCAAAATTAAAAATTTATAGCTTAATTTTGCTAAGAATAGTGTTTAATGGTAAATACTCAAAGATCAATATAAGATTTATAGTAAAATTACACATCAGTTTGAATTTCAACAAAAAATTACTATAATAATTATAGTAAATTTATATTTATTTTTTAGAGTGCATAACTTTGCAGTGGCTAAGATTCAAGCGCAAGTTTTGCGTAACCACAATACAAATTTAACAAACAGTTTCTCCGTGTATTCATGTGAATGTGTAATGTGCAAAAACTCAACAAATTAAACAAATCAAACAACCACCGTATTCAACTAATATGGCTTCAGAACACTGTTTTCTCTTTCCGAAACTCAAATTAACATGGCAGCCATTTTCAGTAAATAAAAGATATAAATAAAAAAGAACTCGAGACAAGAACTGAATTCGATTCCAAAAAATGTGTTTAAAAAATGTTTTGGTGATTGGATTATTCGCCTTATTTGGCATAAGTGTGTATTATTTCGGAGGGGTTGATTTGAAGTCGATACAAAAGATTTGAATGAATAATAAATATTTTGTTGTTTAAAAAGTACCAATTCTCGGTACTTTTTTTGACTGAATGATTGGACTCTGAGACGCCAATGAAACGATTGATGCTCATGAGATCGTTCCTGATCCGTACACGGCAATGAACGAAAAGGCATTTTAGAGGCGAGTCACAGGAAATTTGTATGAGTCTTTTGGACACTTTAGACAAATATCTCTGGTTCTTCTATGGTCATATTGTTCCACTTGGATTAACTATAGAATTATATTTTAAAGATATTATATAGTAAAGAATAGATGACATGAAGAGGTGCTTATTTATACATGGGCTAAAAAGTATTTAGCCTGACAAACTGAAAATCTATATGCTTTCCATAAAGTATTAACCTAAACTTGAATAGTTAAGTTATCAAAGTTAAGTCTTCGAAGTGATACTAGCTATGTGTTGTATGTTTACCATCGAAAAAGTGAATATTGTGTTTTGATAAACCGTTGATTACGGATGGTAAAAAATACTGTTGAAGCCTAGGCATTCCTAGAAAATTTTATATAAAAAGTTTGGCAGCATTTGGTACTGTTGCGCTGTGTGTAACACAAAGGATTTTTTTTATACTATTTGTGACGATGAATGAAACATTGAGCCATCACCAACACTTGACCTTAATCGGCAGTCGGAACAACTAAAAATTTGTATTCTAAGGAATTAATCTTGTGTTCATTCTACCACAAAGTATTACTTGTTGCATGATCTATTGATTTGTTTTCCTATTATGCTTAACGTAATGCCCAGTTATTTGCTTCTTTACTCTGAATATGTTGGATTAATTAAATAGTTTCAAAAAGAATTAAATCTTCCATCACATTATTTTGCTCTTCATGACCTCTTCATGACCACCACTCTCTGGTAACAATCTAGAGTGTCCCTGTAGCCCTTATCTTACAACTCCTAACACGTAATGTCTTCACAGATGACAAAATCGATCAATATTGTTCAAATAGACATAAATAAAACTCTCTCTTAAATGAACTCAACTATTCCTCACTTTTCCTACACTTTGCACTTCAGCATCGTTGGTTCAAGTTTCGCTTTGAACCTCAATATGATTTTTCTTCATTTTATAGCCACAACTCACAATAAAATCTAACAAAATCGAGTCAATTAGCTTTTTCAGCATCTATCTTTATCATCATCATCGTCAACAACATCAACATGGTGTTGGTTTCATCTTTTTTCTGCTACATCTTTCTCGGGTAGATTTTGTGCATTAGATGGTACGTTTGACAAGCATTGTTGTGGCGTTTCTTCTTAACATAACCACTACTATAGCTATCTTCTCCATCCCTTCTTCGCACCCACAACGTATTTCAAACTCTTTACTTAATTATATTGCAATTATTATCCACTTTTCAGCATTCATTGTCGTCATAGTCATAGTCATTCTCATCATCATCATCATCATCATCCTTTCGTTTCTATTCATTCAATCATCAACAAACTCGCTCTGTTTAAATTCAAAATTAACTTTAAATTAGCTCTTGAACGTTTGCTGCTAGTACTCTGGATCTCGAGACAATCGAGTACCAGTACTTGCATCAGCTGCAGCAACATCAACATCACCAACACCAATACCAGATTGTTCTATTCTGCCATTTTTGGATGAGCAACACTTCTTGGTCAGTTGCGTCCTTTGCAGGATGTCCTCTCTGCGGTTCTTGCTTGCGACATCAACGACCCTTGAGGCTGCGTCCTCATTCCATTAGCAATGCTTTGTTACATAATTAAATCGATCGACTGCAGCAGCAGTTATTTACCAATTCTCCCTGCAGCATCATCCTTCGTCCCCGTGCCATTCATTCATTCACTCATGCAGGTTGTTCATGCGACAATTTGGCTTGGTCAAAATATATAAGTTGAAATTGTTATTTGTAACAGACAGAGCTTTCGTAGCGCACGAGGATGTAGGAAGCACCTCCAGGAATGCTTTGCAACACACATCCTTTACCGGCTCTTATCTTCTGGCGTTGGTGCGACAGCTGCATCAAAATGTTCTTAATTGTTGAATGGAATGTATTTTGTCTGCATTGAGTAGTTTTTCTGGTCGAATGACTAAATTAACGAAGGTAACTTTTTAGTGAATGACTTTGGTGCAATACTGACTGCATATTTTAAGGAGGAGGAAAATATTACAAAATATATTAGAATTATTGCTGAAACTGCATATATTGGTCTGTATTAAAATGGACCATAAGGGTTTTGAATGTATTACTAAAGCACGATTAAGCAAAGCAGAAATAGAAAATTTTAATGAGAGCGTTTTGAATCGATGAAAGCTCACGATTAAATTTCAATTAATTGTCCTACAAGCCATATCTCAAACACACAAAAGTGATCAATTGATTTTATTTAATATCGGTGAAATCTCTGAGGTAACTGTTTTTGAATCGCTATTTTCGAATATTCTGTAATATTAAGCATTCCTTAAAATCCAAGATGAAGGGTCACTCTTTCCACATATTCTTTTGCGGCACATATTTTTTCTCTTCCAATGGTATCTGCACTCTAAAAAGATTTTGTTTAAATTTACTACAATACTTGTAGGCAACAGTTTTGCGGCTGTTACTATAGTAAATTTACGCACCTTCTAAAATTAAACATGTGTTTAACTTTGTACATTGTAGTAAAATTAAGCAATGAATTTACTATTGATGTTATAGTAAACTTAAACATGACTGCATTATTTCTTTTCAACAAGTGTAGTAATATTTCATAATATGGTAATCTCATAGTAGTTAATTTTAACAATTGTTGAGTAATTTTACTTCATATATTATAACAATATAAAAAATACTTCTGCTTCAGTTTAAAATTCAACATTTGTTTTACAATGAAAAGTGCAATCAAATTTTACATTTTTTATTTGCGTTTATAGAATTATAAAGTTTTGAAATAATAGGGTTGCCACCTAATAATATGTATTTTTAAGAATTTTAAACATCATTTAACAGTGTTAGGAAGTAACTGATTTCGAATCTAAAGCCATAATTTTAAAATTCAAGATGGTGGATAGGGTTGTCACCTTAATTTTTGGTATTTTTATGTATTTGGGGCTGGCAAAAAAAAAAATGGTACACAAAAAATGGGTCGCTTAATTCGAATCCGTTATCAGAATTATAAAATTTTGAAATAATAGGGTTGCCACCTAATAATATGTCTTTTGAAGAGTTTTGAACGTCATTTATCAGTGTTAAGGGGTCGCTGATTTCAAACCTAAGGTCAGAATTTCAAAATTCAAGATGGTGGATAGGGTTGCCACCTTGATTTTTGTATTTTTATGAATTCGGGGCTGGAAAAAAAAATGGTATACAAAAAATGGGTCGCTAAATCCGAATCCGTTGTCAGAATTTCAAAATGATAAAATTTGGAAATAATAGGGTTGCCACCTAATAATATGTCTTTTTAAGAGTTTTAAACGTCATTTATCAGTGTTAAGGGGTCGCTGATTTCAAATCTAAGGTCAGAATTTGAAAATTCAGGATGGTGGATAGGGTTGCCATCTTAATTTTTTGTATTTTTATGAATTCGGGGCTGGCAAAAAAAAAATAAAGCAGCGAGCCCTTAACACTGATAAATGACGTAATTTTCTTTTTTAAATGAGTAATTTTCAAGTTTGACCTTTTTTAAATATCAGCATCAACCCAGGATTACTTAACTTTTATTAGTTAAATTTTATTTTAAAATTTTTTAAAAAATAATACGTATAATTGTTTTTAAACGTGGCGATATATATCGGTATGGCTGGATTCAAGATATTTGCACTGGTTTACAGAACAATTGAAAAAGTCATTAAATTTATCTTCCTTATGCACATATAAGTGAGAGTTGTACATTTTTAAATACATAAATTTTTTTTACATATATTGCACTTATTAAACTGTGACTCACACTGTGCAACACATTTTTCTAACGGAAAAGCGGATAACACAGGATGATAGCACTAGTGTATAGCAAGGAAACAATAAAAGGAATTGCAAACTTAGCTCGCTATTAAAAGATAAAGGCATTAAAAGTTTGCCTCTTGTAGAGTATTTTTCTTTAAAATAAAGTGCTCATTAAGACGTATCGAATTACAATTTTTTCGAATTTCACATTATAAGAGGTCTCAAGAGTTAAGGCGGTCAAGATCTACAAAAAAGAAGTAAAGGGAAAAAAGAAAGTCTTCCTCTTACACAAGGACAAAGTTGTTTTTTTTTTTTGAGATAAATAGTAAAAAATAACGATCAATAAATGCTTTAATTTTTGTAAGAAAAACAACATTTGTCTTAAAGCAAAATTAAACACAGACTTTAACTAAGAATATCTCGCCAAACAAAATGCAACTCTCGATTTCTACCCTCATTGTCCTGTGTGACAGACACTCGAATCCAAAGGTACACTCGAAATAGCACAGAAATTTTGATTGTTGTCTGATTGTCTAAATGTTGGTGTTATTGATTGAAGTTTTTACGTTTTCTTTAAATTTGGCGAATTAAATATTTGCATATGTTTCGCAAATGCTTTTTCTTGTTTTTGAGAAATGTATTTTGAATGCAATTTTATAAGTTTTTCAAAAAAATTATGATAAGGTTTTATATACTTTTGGCATCAGCAGTGGTACCGAAGATAATATTGTGAATTTGGATTCTTAAAATATTTCTGAACGAAACACTGTCTGAAAGTATTTTTTTAAAACACCAGGTTAAGACTACGATTCTTTTTTGTGTTTCGATTTTTTAAAAAAAGTTTTCTGCTTAGTATGAAATTTATTATTTCGTCAAAACACCTCACCTCATCATTTACCAAAATGTTAAACAAAATTTTTGAGTTTCTGAGCCTGCCTTTCGATGAGTCTCAATTGATTTAACAATTGCTTTTAAGAAGATGTGTTTTAAAAAAAATAACAATTTTAAAGGAGATATCTGAAGAATTCAAAAGGCGAAAATTATTTTACCACTTCTGAGGCCTGAGATATAAAGCCTTATATTAATTTTTTCCAAAAAGTTGAAAAATTGCGTTCAAGTATGCTTTTCTCAAAAAACAGTAAATGCATAGGCAAAAAATGTGCAAATTTTAAATACACCAAATATAAGGAAAACGTAAACACTTTAATAAATACCACTAAAATTAACACAATCAGATAACAATAAAAATTTCTGTGCTATTTTGAGTGTACTTTAAGATTCGAATATCCTTCACACAGGACACTGTGAGTAAAAATCAAGAGTGGCATCTTGTATGGCGAGATATTGTTAGCTAAAGTCTATATTTACTTTTTCTTTAAGACATATATAGTTTTTCTTACAAAAATCAAAGCATTTATGGATCGATAATTTTTACTGTTTTTCTCAAAAAACAACTTTGTCCTTGCGGGAGAGGAGACATCCTTTTTTTAGAAGATCACCCTATGAAACTTTGGAGACCTCTTGGAATGAGAAATTAAAAAAAGAATTTTTAATTCGATACGCTCTTATGAGCACTTCATTTTTAAAAAATACTCTGCAAGAGGCAAACTAACAATGCCTATATCTTTTAAAATCGAGCTAACTTTGAAAAACCCTTTTAGGGTTTTGTTGGTCTAGATCAGTACCATCTATCTGTGTTGGTCGCTTTTTCGTTAGATTCCATGACCCTTGAATTGTCGCATAGTGTTATTAATGACTTATTAGTGACTTATTAAACTGCCCGAAATTATAAAATACCTTAGAGTAATAAATACAAATAAAAACAGCAGCACAAAAAACAACCGTCCTTACGCGATTATAAGCAAACTCGAATGAGAAATACATGCACGACTGTTACAGTTGTTGAAAGTTAAGCAATTGCTGAATTTTAATACAATTGATGTAGTAGTATTAATGTTGACTACTGATATTGTAGCAAAATCCAACATCTGATGTTTAATTTTACTGAAATTAATATCAAATTTAAAACTATTTCAGATTGCTTCAAAAATGAATTTATATTGATATTTTTGTTGTAGCAAAATTAAACAACATGTGTTTGATTTTACTTAAATTTACGTTTGAATTGAAAATTAAACATTACTTGAAAAGTTGTAGTAAAATTACACTTCACTTCAATTTTCAACAAATTATTACTACTATAATAGCAGTAAACTTACACTTATTTTTTAGAGTGTGTTGAAAGCTGTTACTTATCTATTTGTACGGTCGCTAATAACGAGTCTACGGTTCAAAATGGATATTGTAAGATATTGCATAAATATACCCACTGTTTACTTAAAGAGATGATTTTACAATGGCGCTGAAAGTATTGGAAATGTGCATTAATCCCATTCTTCAGCATTTACTGTCGGTCATATAAAATTTGGCCTCTTGGATTTGTAAATTTTCTGTTATAGAATCAAGAATCTTTATAGTTGACAAAAAAATACACGTTTGCAACAAGTTTGGGGACTTTATTTCCAATTTTTAGTGGTTCATGTTATTCAAATTGGATTCGTCATTTTGAGTTTCAATATTGGTACATTCCAATTTTAGCGATATATTTTTGATATCGAAACGACATCTCCTATTCAAAAAAATGTGAATATTACTTTCGATACTTTACATATGTTGTTATTCAAAGCATTATTTTATTGTATTTTTGTGTAAAATGTTAATTTAGAAATATTTTATTTATAAAATTCTGTATAAAAATTACCTTGAAATCCATAAAAAATCCAGTTTTATAGCTTTGAAATAGAAATTAATTTTCGCTTGATATTTTTAATGTTAAATATTTTAAAAACGTTTAAAAGGCAGAACTAACAAATTTTAATTAATTTCTGGTGAGTCTAAGATTCGTTTTCCCATACTAAGATTTTAAGCATTTATATTTATATTCCAGATGTGGTTGATGTGGTTCAAATAAAATAGCTTCAAATCTTTCTAGCTATCTATCACAAGGAACCCTATTAGGGTTCAATGTATTCAAAAAGCTGTTTTGCCATTTTACAGAAAATTGATATGGAGTAATTTCTGCCGTTTCTTATATCCAAAAGCCATTGAAGTTGCGATGTCGAAATTTTATTCAATATCAATTCAAATACAGTATGGATATTAGTCAAGATTTTTGCGATTTCGAAATTTCATTCAACTTCGAGATAGTTACGGTATCGAAATTTTCTTCAATCTCGATATCGTAAACAATAAACTTGATAGTAAACTTCGTTTCTCAAGGCACATAGACTACATAGTAGCAAAGGCAAATAGCATGTTAGGCTTCATAATCAGAAACTCGAAAGAAGTTTCTGATTCTTTTTCCTTAAAAACTTTATATTTTTCCTTTGTGAGATCTGCTTTAGAATATTGCTGCATAATATGGGAATTGAAAGAATTCAAAAACGTTTTACAAGGTTTGCAATAAGTCGTTTACGATGGAGTATTGAAATGCCTTCACATGATGTAAGAAGTCTTCTTTTTGGTATTCAATTCTTAGAAAATCGTCGTAAATATTTTTCCATCATGTTTGTAGGAACTGCTTCTGCTTTCTGAAATTCGCTTTCACGTACCTTCACGTGCGCTAAGATCTGATCACGTGCGCTAATCTATTTTATGAACCATTTCATAGAGTAAATTATAGTATGAATAAACCTATTACTCGATGCTTAAGACTGGCAAACTCAGTGTGTCGTGAAATAGATTTTAATCTTGGTTTAAGTAGAAGTGCTTTTAAGAACACTTTATTTTTATATTTTAATAGTTTACGAAATAACTCTATGTGAACTATCTTATTTGTATAATATTATTAACGTACACTAGATTAATGAATTCTTTAAGTTGTCAGTAAGATATTGAAGATCTGTTTGATGAATGATATAATAAATAAATAAAAACGAAAATTTAAAAAAAAAATTGTTTATTTTGTATCAAAATTTAGTCATTTTTTGATATCAAAACGACAGCGTTGCAAACATCGTTAACGATAAAAATGATGACCTTAACGATATCAATTGATTTTCTGGATTTTAGTTCTTAGCGACCACAAAAACCTACCATTGGGACGCTAGAACTGTGTAAATGAAGCGGTTAAATTGTTTGACCCTCATCGGTCTTTTTGTGTGTATATGACCGTATATTATTTTTGAATTAAACATTAAATTTAATGAAAAGCGACAGATGAAATGTGCTGGACATTTGTTAAGTAGCTTTATTTTGCCTGAAAAACCTCAATGCCCCATCAACAAATGTGGTCCATGCGTAGTTTGAAGTCAGCAGAAATAGTTACGAATCGATTCTTTTGTATATTATCAGGCACAGTGTACATGTGTACATTACACGGGGGTTACACGAGACAGTACTGTTAAGACAGTGAAAAAAAGTATTATTTGTCAAACTTTGTGTCTGTGAATAAGAGTTCAAACAGTTGGTAAGACAGTTGGAAAGACAGTAGACAAAATAGTAAAAAATTTATATTTTATGAAGAAAATATTTGTTAAAACAATGAGCATGCCAAAGTATTGCAAATTTCCAATTAATTCTATTAAATTTTCTCGCCTTCTGTCATTTTATATGCTTAATATCCTTCAACTGTCTTAGCTACTGTGTTGCAACTATCTTAACAGTACTGTCTTATGTAACCCCCGTGTTAGGGCGTATCGAATTTAAAATTTTTTCATATTCTCAGAGGTGTCAAAAATAGAAAAACAGTTAAAAAAAAACGATGTTAAAATGCTTTGATTTTTGTAAGAAAAACTTCATATTCCTAAAAGCAAAAGTAAGTACAGACTTTTACTAAAAATATCTTGCTAAACCCAATGTCAATGTAAGTACAGACTTTTACTAAAAATATCTCGCTAAGCCCAATGTCACTCACGAATTTTATCTACAGTGTCCTGCGTAAAGGATATTCGAATCTAAAGTTAAATTCGAGATAGCACTGAATTTTTTATTGTTATTAAACAGTCTTAATATTGGTAGTATTAATTATATTGTTAACTTTTTCCTTAAATTTGTCGAATTAATAATTTGCATATTTTTCGAATATGCATTATTAAATTGTATCCAAAAATCTTCAACTTATTGGTTTTGTAAATTGAAGTGTTGGGCCGTAGTCGAATCACAAAAGCCATTTAATCCTTCCTATCGGGAATACTTTTTCACGCGGATTCGGAAAAGGCAGTTTTCACTTTTAAGATAAAGCTTAAGAACATTTTGAAAATTTTTAATACAAATTTGTTTATTAACCGTAGATGAACAAATTTGCATTTACAATTTTCAAAATATTCTTAAGCATTATCTTAAAAGTGAAAACTCCCTTTTCCCAATACACGTGAAAAATTCTTCCCGATAAAACTGAATATGTAACTTTTGAATAGAAGACTCAATTTTATTCTGCACTGTTTTTTAATTCTCATAAATCCTTTATGAGTAGAAAATGCAAAAAAAATTTTATCACATATTATTCAGTTAAAAAATGCAACAAAATGCATAAACTATACAAAAACAAATACTCATGTTAATAAATGCTTACAATACAACTTAAAAATATAATTAAAAATGCTTACAATATATCTCACTAAGTTCGTACAAAGTTCATTGATTGCGACATGAGCTCAAATGCTTATGCGCCAATATGTGTGCTTTAGATGACATACATATATTCCGCTGTGTTAACAATGCATCTTGTTTTTGAGAAGTGTAAATATGCACATATTTTTTAACTTTTTCAAAAAACTGAATACAAGGTTTTATATCTCGGACATCAAAAGTGCGAGTTTTTGTGTTTCGGACAAATGCCACAAGTGCCAGAGAAATACTGTCAGAACATTTTGCATCTTTTATCAAAATACAAAATAATACTTTCCTGACTTTAAAATAATTCGATCTGATTTTTTTAAATTTTGTTTATAAACTATGCAAAATTATGTAGAGCCCTTATCAGAATATTTTTTAAGAATGTATAAATTTTTTTTTATTTGTGTGCTATTATGCGCAAAATTTTACATTGGAATCAGTTTAGAATTTTTTTTTATTTGTCCATTTAAAATTTCTTATCCATATATCCACTCAGTTATACAAATTCTAAATTGTATTCATCCTTTGTAGCTTAAAACTAGCCTGTCTTCAGATTCTGCATTTAAAGGAGGTTGTAGGCAAATAATTTTTTGAAAAGCTTACTTTTGTTTTTATATTGGTTATTGTTGTACAACTATTCCAGAATATGCAAAAACAAAATTTCAAATCAATCCCGATTACAATACAGATTCTGCAGCGCTTCAGACCCGGTGCGCTAGAGTACCTTTAAATAACCAAAGATGCTTTAAACGCACTTTTCTCGAAACATACTTTTTTACACAACTGCAAACAAACTAATCGACCAACTAAAATTTTTGTTTTTTTTATCTGCATTGTAATTCTACATATATAAAATAAAACGTATAAAATAAAACGTAAGTACTTTTTTCGACTTTTTTTCCACTCTTCACAATTTTCTTAATTTACCATATGTTCATTCCATTTTGGTAAAAGATGTGCATTTAAGAGTCTATTTGCGAATGCATTTTTGGTTTTTATTTTCTTACGATCTGGAGCCGAGCTATAATGTAGCCTGATTTGCACCTTTTTTTAAGCACACCAACTTCAGCGTCATCTTTATGTGTAAAATATGTTAACATCAAATTTTTTTTCTAAAACTGATGATGTAAAAATAACATGCAAATTAAATTTTTTGTATATGCTTATATATAATAAAATTTTTAGAAAACATCTTTTTAAATATGCCTTAATTTTACCCACTTTTGCCTAAAGCCTCTCTTAAACAAGTCTAGGGTACATAGCACCCAGTGCAAAATGGACACATAAAATAACCAATTATTTCTTAAATACAATGTAACTGCGAGGCTTCCAACGCCTGAATAAAATTCTGAATAATATTTGTTCGGACATGGCCTCTTAAACACTAATGACAACTACCTTACACAGTAACCGACGATGAGAGTAGGTATGGACAAGACAGAAGAGAACAAAAAAAAATACTCACAAAATTAGAGAGAACAAAAAAAATTTAACGACAATCCTCTCTATGCCAAAATAACAACGAAAACAAAAAGGAACACACCGAAAAGAAGCAAACAAAAGCAAACGACGCCACAAACTATTTTGACAATAATTTTTGCGGTTTAATGAACTTTCGTTTAATTATTACTTTCTACAGATCATTGAAGAAATAATATTTAATAACACTTAGTTATTTGATGCATAAAACTTTAAACATAAGGATTTACAGTTTTCATAAACACACTACACTGCAAAACTTCCTGTTAGAAAACACAATGTTGCTACACGGACGAATAAAGTCAAACTGTTGTTTGAACGATGAAAAGAAAATAATGTGAGAACACTTAAGAAGTAAGCTTAAACGAAAATTTGTTTCCGATTACAGTTCTGCATTACAATGTCATTACCGACAAATTTTTTCAAACAGGCTAGTAAACATTATTACAGCGTCTGTAGTATTTTATGGTGTTTATTTTTATATTTCGATTGTTTTTGCTGGTTTCGTTTCAATTCATTGGAAAATTGAAAAAAAAAAAACGACGCTGACTTTAATCCCTACTGTAAAGAAGAAGGCGATGATTTTGTTCCATCGGACCATGAAAGTGACCAAAGTCATGATGATGATAACGATAGTGATAAAGAAGATAGCGAGTAATAAGACCAAAGAACAACTGAAGAAATTACTGCAAAGTCACAACATAAGTATAGGTGAAAGGATAAAAATATCAAATATTCTTCGGAGTCATTTGCATTCAGCTGAAGAAATAAATTTTGACGAGCTGAGACTATTGTTTCAGATAACACTATCTCTTTTTTATTGATTATCATCAGGGCTAGGATTTCGAGCACATGCCATCCTTTTTCAGCTGCTTCTAGGATATTTCGTGATTATTTAGAACGACCATTTATGTTTCCTTAATTCGAAGTATGAAAAGTTTTTAGGTAATTTTTTCGTAATTTTTCATCGTTTTTTATCGGTTTTATTTTTTAGGTAATTTTTACTAGATTTAGAGCATTTTTTGGAAATTTCTAGTGATTTTTAATATATTTTATTGTCAGTTTTGGACATTTTTAATTTTCAGAGCATTTCGGGTTTAAGGTCATTTGAGTATCGTTTCAAAAGAATTTTTTTCGATTTTTTCGTATTTAGTATTCGTTTTTTTTTTATACTAAAAAATTGTAAAACTGCAAATTTTTAAACATATTCCTTTAACAATAGAGTCCCTTCCATCAAAAACGTTACCTCTCGAAAAAGGAGCAACTTTGTTTATAGACCTCAATGAAAAAAATCCCTGCTCGTGGTAAAACTGACGAAAGGGTATGTAGAAAGATAAAACAAGTTTTAGATAAAAACTCAGGATATTCTAGTTTTTATTAACTCTTTTTTATGCTCTATTGCTGAATTATTAGGGAATAAAAATGTTAGTGCTATGAAATTAGAAGAGGAACTTACTTACATTCGATGACATATCGTCTTTTAAATATGTTCCTCTCGTCAGTGTAGAAGTAGAAAAAGGTTTTCTGTTTAAAAAAGATTTTGCCAGACAATCGACATTCTTTCAATTTTTATAACTTAAAAATTTACCTTGTTATATACTGTAGCGCAATGTATAAAAATTATATACAATAGATTTTAAGTTTAGTCATGCTTTATTTTTAAAGCTTACTTTTTTGTTTATTTTATATGAAACTAGCTGAACCCGGTGTGCTTCGCTACTCCCCTCGTTATAAAATAAAATTAGAAGTATTTATATATTTTTCACGCCATCGAATTTTCGAAATAAGTCCACCCCAGCGCCACCTACCGTGTCCATTTATACACAAATTATTTTCTTATGATCAAACATTATTAATAAAAATCCGACTGATTTTTTGAGTAACAAAGTGACCATGGATAAAACATGGATCCACAACTATACACCAGAATCTAAGGAATCAGCAAAAGAGTGGGTAGGTCCCAGTGGAAGTGCACTAAAGCGAGCGAAACGGCTCAACAAACGGCCAGAAAGGTGTTGGCGTCTGTTTTTGGGGGTCAAGTAGCATTTTGTTTATCGGCCATTTGAGAAAATTAAAAATAATAAACAGCGACTGTTACTGCAAATAATTGAACCCATTGAAGAAAGAAATCGCAAACAAACGGCCTCATTAATGGAAAAAATCCACGTTTTGCGGGTTTTGAAGGAAATTTGCGACAAATGAACAGGTCGAATTGGAAACTGAAGCGTATTCCGCAGATCTAAAGAAGTCTTACTATTAAAAGGGCATCTCAATGTTAGAAAATCGTTGGAATAAGTGTATCTAGCTTAGAAGGAGCTATGTGGAGGAACAAATAATAATTTTGGCAAAAATCGTGTGTTTTCTTTGCTAGGCCGGCAGCATCTTGCACGCCGAAACTTTCATTATTATATTTGTGAACTCAATTTTTTTTTTTTGCAGCGAAACATTCGTGTATTGAACGAAATATCTGAGAGAGAGTACACAAACAATGATAATCAGGGCATGGATTTTGATGACCTAAAAAACTGCAAAAAAATTACTAAAAAATGACAAAAATTACCTAAACACTGCAGAAAATGATCTAAAAACTGACAAAAATGACCTTAAAAATGCAAACAATCTTCTATCTATATATATAAAATAGGATGTGTAACGTATGGACTCCAAAACGGCTGGGCCGATTTTGATGAAATTTTCAGGTAATGTTCATCTTGGTACGGTGGGTAACATAGGCTATATTTGGACCCGATAGGTGGCGCTGGGGTGGACTTATATCGAAAATTTGAATTTATGGACCAATTTAACTGAAATTCAGAATGTACTTGTTACGCAAAAAATCAGTCGGATTTTTATTAATAATGTCCAAAGAATGGTGAGAAGTGCGAACACGTTCATGTTTTTGATTGATTGTTAACGGCACTCATATTGCAGTCAACTTTCTCGTATCTAAATGTTCATTTAAAATTGAAACCTACGGTTGTAGCTATCTCTTGCACTTTCACTTTAGGATTGTCCAATACGAAATAGTGCTGATTCGACCTCTTTTGAACTCTGCAATCCAATAGCTTACGGTTGAATACGACGGATCATATTCACCGTAATATTTATCGAGCTAAGTAATGCTTTATCAATACGTGAAAATCTTCTTTATCCATTTTTATACATATACCAAAACTTGTTTAATTAAGAACACTGTAACTTCACTATTAATTGACAGTTCGATCTGAAATTTATGGTTTGTTCATGTTAAGGTTGCCACCCGTCAAAATGTCATACATTTGAAGATTGGTGGTGCCGTCGCTTGAACGCCCAGTAAATAAAAGTTTATTTTGTATAACAAAATTATTTTGAAGGAAATTGTTTATTTCATAAAATGAAGCAAGGACTATTTTGGATGTACAAAGATCAATGGAAAAACATCAGTTGGGTTCCTGTGCATGCATATTTTGGTTTGTTGCTGCTTGCTGGCGTATATCGCTCATATGGTGAATACGTGACACAACTTTGGAACGACATTATTTTGTAATCTGATTAACGTGAGTGCATTTAATGCATATGTTCTATTTGTTAAAATGATTCCTGAATGGCATACTGAAAAAGCCAATCAGAATATTTGTCGATGAATTTTTACAGAGCAGTTTGGAATGGCTCTTGTTGATCGATACATTGCAGGACGATCATCGAGACAACACAAGTGATACTGCTGTGGAAAGTGTGCGAGCTATGTTTGTGCTGAACAGCACTTTAATATTTGCTCAAAATGTGCCAAAAAATATATAAAACCAAGAAAAATATTTTATTTTCGCAATTTTTCGCTCTTCTTTCAAAAATTTATGTTTTAATCAGTAATTTTTATACTTCTTTTTACCATTTTTTGGCATAAAAACCATAAGAATATCCTAAAAAATAAAACAATTGTTTCTACTTCAAAAGTTTGACTAAATTGAAACAATAATGATAAGTATTATCGAATGTATAATTGTACTGTGTTTTTTTATGAATGAATAAAAAAAAATATAAGAATGTTCGAAGTGGCTTCCATTGTTTTAAATGCAATAAAATAAATTGTTAATTTTGTGCAAGTGAAGCAGCTGTGTTTATCCGTAAGATCAACTGCTTCATCGATGAAAGTTCTTCTGCATAAACGAGGTCTTGCATGCTTCCCCACAAAAAAAAAATCAGTTGTGTCAAATCGGGGGATCTCGAAACCACCTAATAGCCTTTTCTTCCAATCCAGCTAGCTGGATAGTTTATGTCCAGCCCCTTCTTAACATTTCTTTCACTTTGTATGAAAAGTGCCTTTGGAACAAAATCTAAAAATAAAACTAGAACTTTATGAAAATTACTTTAATGTGAGCGACCTCCACGCGCAACTAAAATTTCTGAATGAATTTCCTGTCAAATTGTAGCCGCATTGTGTCCGAATTTGGAAAATGTTCGGATACACTGAAAAAACTCTTAAATGAAGTCGAAAAACTTGTTGCTTTAGTTTTGGCTGTGCCTGCATCAGCAGTTTTATCTTAGCGTTCTTTTAGTGCACTAAGATGCCGTCAAACGTATCTTCGATCAACTATGACTATAAAGTGGGGAAAAGAGAGGAAAACTCGATCAAACCCGCAATCCCAGATGTAAAACGATCCATACCTAGGGGATGAATCGCACTTCGTTAGAGTGTCTTATAACGGTGGACTCCAGATACCTGGTAACCTCTGGTTTCAACCAGCCTTGCCAAGGCGGAGGGACTACACCTTGGTTGAGCTTCCCTTTGCCCGTACTCGTGGGAATAACATGGAACACATGCCAAACAAAAAAACAAGTGAGGTTGGCGAAGCCGAAAACGTCACTACTGCAGCTACAGCCTCAGTGGGCACTGCTCCAATTGGCATTGCTGAAAATATGGATACCACGGAGCTAGATGAGGAGCAAGGATCGCTAGGTGCTCCTGACATCACCAATGACAAAGAGGAGGCTTTGCTGGCCTTTCAGCCGACAGCAGATGTCATCTTAAAGTTCTCCTAAGCAAAGGCTTTGAATTAGCGGAAGCAAGGAAGCTCGCGCAGCAGCATATTAGGGCTACCATAAATAACGCGTCACATGCTTTTCCAGAAAAGTCAAAGCATGCTCGGTCAAAGAGCACAATACCGCAAAACAATCCTCCGAAGCGCACGGCTTTAGTAAAAGTTGCAAATATAGACGAGGCACCTACTCCGAAGCGAGCAACCATTGCTCCAGGAGAAAGGGTTGAAGTGCCCTCTACTAGCGCACAACCTAAAGATGCATTTACAAACTGGGTAAATCCACCACTGAGTGGCTTACGGCAGCATTGTCGACCCTAAAGCCCTGGAAAGACGCAAAAATCAAAGTGGGAAAAGAGGAAGACGTGCTCAAACCACATATCTACATGGCGTACTTCCCCGCATGTGCGTGAGCCCGCAATCACACCCACCAGTGACATTCTCAGGTTGATCGAGGATCAGAACAAAGACCTCAGTGCGGATGACTGGAGGGGATGAGCAAAATCCAGAAAACCAGAGTTGCCGAGCTCGCCGTGGCCATGGATCCGTTATCGAAGGGGTAATGGACCAACTTTTAGGAACATAATTAGAGGAGAGGTATTAGATCTCACTCTTTGCAGCTGCAACATGGCAACCGCTATTTATGGGTGGCACGTCTCTGGGGAGGTTTCCATGCCTGGCTATCGCCACATTGGTTTGGAAATGGGGACGCATACGGAAACCTGCCATTATTTCAAAAACCCGAGAAATACAAATTGGAAAATCTTTAGGCATAGACCAATCTTGAACTAAATCACTTAACCTATTGTCACTAGGAAAGAGCTTAAATTTAAGGCCAAAAAAACTCAAAACCAACTTAACGCCAGCATTCCATGAAAACTGCCCGATGAGGACTATCAAGTCCAGATGGGAAGTGCCTTGGTGGAATAAGTAGCTGTGTTAGCTCATAAAAAAAGCTAGAAAACTTTATAATAAAACTAAGCACACAGGAGAGTGGACCCAATATAGGCAAGCTTTAACCAAACACAACACTGAGCTGAGAAGACCAAAGAGGGTCACTTGGAGGGTTTACTGCGAGAAGATCGATAGCCTATCAGCAGCGACCCGTCTACAGAAGGCACTAGTAAAAGATAATTCAAACGGCATATGTACACTATTAAAACCTGATGGAAGCTACACTGTTAACTCGGATGAAACTAATTCGAAATCTATTACTACAGACGCATTTTCCGGGATGTCTATTTGAAGAAGACACTCTATCAGACACTGGGCAAACTATTCAATTATAGGTGGTCAAAGAGAACTTCCAGGTAAAGTTTTTACGTCCGATAGTGTACGTTGGGCCATATCTAAATTTAGCCCACACAAATATCCGGGACCTGATAGAATCTACCCGTGCCTACTACAGAAAGGTATTGTCTATTGTCCCTTCAGTCACGCGGATTTTTAAATTTAGCCTTTTGTTAGGCCATATTCCACACAAATCTCCGGGACCTGATAGAATCTACCCGTGCCTACTACAGAAAGGCATTGATTCTATTGTCCCTTCAGTCACGCGGATTTTTAAATCCAGCCTTTTGTTAGGCCATATTCCTCGCGAATGGACATAGGTTAAGGTCGTTTTTATACCAAAGCTGGATAAAAAGCCCAAACAATTGCCTACATCGTATAGACCGATCAGCCTAAGTTCCTTCTTTTTAAGGATAGTGGAGAAAATACTGGAACTCAACATTAGGGAGACTAGCTTGAATAGCATCACTCTAAACAGATTTCAGTTTGCCTACCAAGCTGGCAAATCTATAGTCACCACAATACACAGCCTAAACGGCACACTCGAAATGCTTTGGAAGCACAACAAACAGCGCTATGTGCCTTCATTGACATTCAAGGGTCCTTTGACAACAGGTCATACAATGCGCTTGAAGCAGCTATGCAGACTAAAAATATTCCATCTTTACTCATACACTGGATTCTAATCATGCTTAATAGCAGAATCATAACGTTTAAGCTTGGTGTAATTCGTAACACGATCACTGCCACTAGAGGATGCCCCCAAGGAGGGGTAGTTTCACCTCTTTTTTGGACCCTAGTCGTGTACGAACTTATCACAAGTCTCAACAACCAGGGTTTTGACACCAAAGGATATGCGGATGATCTGGTTATCTCAAGTCTTGGCAGTCATGAACTGACGATATCGGATAGAATCCAGAGTGCCCTCCGTATAACTTAAAAATGGTGTAAGGAAAAAGGGTAAAGTATAAATCCTGACAAAACAGTTCTGGTACCCTTCTCTAGGAAAAGGAGCCTAAATTTGATAAGATCTCCCCGGGATGGAAAAATCATTGACTTTTAAAATGAGGTCTAGTACTTAGGAGTAATTTTAGACAAGCAGCTTCGTTGGAACACCCACTTAGATTCAATTACAGGCAAGACAACTCGTACCCTTTTTGCCTGTCGACACGTCCATGGCAAAATGTGAGGCTTCAAACCGAAAATGATGCAATGGACGCTTATAACCATTGTTAGACCTATGGTTACGTATGCAGCACTTGCAAGGTCCAACAACGTACAGCAGCAAACCAACTGACAAAGCTACAAAGAATGGCGTGCATTAGTATCACTGGGGCAATGAGAACGTGCCCATCTGAAGCTCTGTGTGTTTCAGGAAACTTTACGGGCCACATGAAGATACTTAAAACCTTCGAAAATAACCCGTTTCTAAAAATCCCAGACAGGATGCTTCTTGAAACGCTACAGGGTCGTCATTCCCAATAGACAACTCTGGAAGAGTGAGAAACAGTGCTAAAATTTATCAAAAACCTAAATCTGGAGAGTTAAACAAGAGCATGCACAATAGATCCTATGGGTCGCAGTGCACATGGGCCCACAACAAACTAACTAGCTATGACACAGGAAACTAACTAACCACAACAAACTAGCTAACTATCACTCATGCGGCACTTATACACATTCACAAAGATAAAACAGAAGAATTGAATTTGGGAAATATTTTGGAAGAATTTAAATTCATATTAAAACTTTGTGTACCTAAGTAAATTTCAAACATGTAAAAACAAAACCTAAACTTGCTTTATAAAAGCATCAACTATTTCTTATATTTTCATATTATCATTTGAAAGATGCTTTAAAAATCATCTTTTATGATGATGACATTTTTATATTTTTTATTTATTTTCTATGTATTATTTTTAAACTGAAATAAAAATTTGTATTTTTTTTTTTCTAATGTTTTTTTTTAAGAAGTTTTGGTAATATATAAAAATTTTGCTGTCCCACATTTGTACTTAGCCCAGATGAAGTACATAATTCCTCTTACATAATCTTTGACAAAGCTGTATACTTAAACAATTTTTATTGATAACATTATAAATAGATGTAAGCTTTTAGATTTTTTATTTTTCTGGCACTAAACTTTGATAATTACTATTTCGACTTCATTTCCGCTTTTGACAAGTCGTTAATATTCTAATAATAAGTTTGTGTATTTATTCAGTTCCATTGTAAAAATGTGATTTCCATTCGCCCTGGCTGCCAATATTATTTCGATTTTATCACAAATTGTAGCTTGCGATATCGTTCGTAGTTTGTGGTTTTCCCAACAAACTCGAATTAATAATGTCACGTAAGCATGAAATGAGTGTGGTAACGGAATAAAAAAAAAGCAAAAACCCAAGTGAAATGGACAATTAAAGTCAGTAGCAATCAATATGGCGGGCGCAGTTCGGGTTTTCCGGCTGATGGTGGTTAAAAATAAAAGCAACAAGCCACAGAAGGCACACAAGCGCTCATTTTCTCTGTCCGTTTTTTAAATACGCTAAATATACATATATGACTTCTTCTCTTTTCTACATTTTCCATATTATTTACTCTTTTACGGTCGCCTTCCAGGCTGTTCTATTTGTCTGGCCTACTTTTGTGATTGCATTAAATGAACTTTTGTGCTCTGGCAAAACTTGTTAAACTTGTTTAATTTTTGCTACAATAGCGACACCTTCATCAAGTTTGTCTGAGTGTATGTGTGGGTGTGGGTGCGGGTGTGGGTGTGTGTGTAAGTGTTAATCTGCACTAGTGTATGAATGGCCGTGGCATTTTCCTAATTATTGTATTTAATTGTAGGTGCAGATCAATTGATTTAATTTAGAGCTCGAAGCAATGTGTTGTACTGATTTGCCAAAATACGTAGCATACTTGTAGGCTCCACATTTACACTATGTTATTCGAAACTAACAACACTGCATTGTCAAATTATTATGGGAAAAGATTTTATTTTCAAATTTTATTTTCAATCAAAGGTTTTTCTTTACACAAAAAGCATTGAACTATGCTGAGAAAAGTGTTCAATTAAATTTAACCACAATTTATTTTAATAAATAAATCACCTTGCAGTTGGTAGCCACAAACTATTTTTTATATCATAAACCACTTTGCCAATGTCGCTTGCTCTTAAAAGCGCGTCATCTTTGATAGTTAGAGAGTGTGTGTGTGTGTGTGTCTGTTCATGTTTAATTAAAACGAATTGTGTGCGTAGGTTTGAGTCTGTGGTGGGCGGTTTTCGGTTATTGCTGCGATTGTGGATGGCAACAGTTTTAAGCAAGTTGAATAAAGCTCTAGTGGTTGAGTCTAAGTTTTATTTTAATGAGTTCCTGACTGAGTTGCGTAAATGATGTGCGTCGTTGTCACTTACGGACGAGCACGATGCGTTGAAGCATACACACATGCTTACCAAAAGGATTACAACCACACACAGACCTAACACAACACTTCAAACACACATGCATACGTTATCCTGACAAGTACAAACAATGAACACGGCCACAAGACAGGCTGCAACCACCAAGGAAGCAAATTTGATTCCCTGTAGCTTCGGTAAAATTAGTGACAAGGATACAAGCAAGGCAGAAATAAACAAGCTCACACATACACACACATACACACGTTTGCGTACAAAAGTTTTAAACTTTTACATGCAAATATCTCAAGCGCTGGGAGTGCATTTGCAGCATGATTAAAGTTAAAGTTATGCATTTAATCAACCTAAGATTAATAAATTGATCTTTAATGTAGAGGAAAATAACTTAAAAATAATTTAAGTTTATCTTCATATCGTACGTATGTTTGTCACTAAACACCTCCTAAACGGCTGGACCGATTTTGATAAAATTTTCTTTATATGTTTGAGTAGGTCCCTGAATGGTTAAGATTCTCAATTGAATCAGTTACTCTGCGAAGGCAATTTCTTTTTCTCAACCAAGAATTAGTTATAGTTAACAAACGATACACTTGCTTAAACCCCTTATTCACATGGCAAGTTTTCTTGAAAGCAAGTCGAGAATACAAACGATAAAACAGCACAAAAGAAAAACTGGCCGGTATGGAAAAGAGGTCTTATGGCAAAATAAATATTTGGTTTTTGAAAATATATTATATATTTGAGGCTTCTAGATGAGAAAAATGTTCATTTGGTTATAGCTAAGAAACTCCTGTCTCGAGTGAACAAAATGCTTTGTGAACAGAAAATACATTTTTGAGGTGAAATAAATCGTTTATAAGTGAGAATCAAGGAAATTTCAGTTGCAACAAATTTATAGCTGAAATTCAACTATCATGTTGAAAAATTAATTAAAAAATTTTTTTCTTTAAAACGATGTTGAATTAATAATAAAATTATTTCCCTTGAATTGACCATCAGTTGAGTCTATTTTACATACTAATTTTACTGTAAGCGTCAAAATAAAGAAAGCACAAAATATTCTTGCACAAGAGGATTTAATATAATAACTGAAATAATACCATATTTAAAATAATACAGCAAATTTTTTAGGAATTAAATTTAAATTAAATTAAAAAAATAATTAATATTTATTAATATAAACATTTTTAGAATTGAAAATGACATAATAATAAACGTTTTTAGTTTTAATAAAACAAAGTATATTTATAAATATATCCCATTTTCAGCGTCAAAATAAAGTCAAAATTATTTAATACTTTCTTTGCTTTCCTTTTGACTTTACTACCTCCGTCTTGGCATTACGTCAACAAGTTTTTTTTTGTGACAAGCTCAAGAAATCGGGTGATATTTTACTCCAGTCCTCTCGTAATGCGATCTTTAGATCTTGCTTATAAGAAATCTGTTTTTCTCTGATTTTTCTGTCAAGATGTTCCAAAAATGTTCAATTAGGTAAAGATCTAGGGGCTGCGGTGGATGATCAAGAACCTTAGGAGTCCAATATAGTAACCACTCCTCCACAATTTTAGACGAATGCTGAGGGTTTTTGTGTTGTTGGAATATCCAATACCGCGATAAGCCAAATTTATCTTCATTGGGGGCAAAATTATCATGCAAAATTTTAGAAAGTCTTCTTTTTTCATTGATTATTACATCTGATATACATCCCCAGAACATAACAGAGCCTTCACCATGTTTAATTGATAAAGCAATACACTTATAATCGAAGGCTTTACTCTTGCTTTGCCATATTTTTTGAGGTTTTTTAACACCAAATATTTTAAATTTAATCTCGTCAGAAAATATATTTATTTTTTTAAAGTTAGAGCCTCATTTTTGTGTTTTTTGGCAAAATTCATTCGCTTAAATTGGTCAACCTTTGAGATGTAAGGTGTTTTATGTGGTAATTTTTCATGTTAGCCAATTTTGTGTAGTGACCTTCTAATGGTGCTGGTACTAACTGGCTAACCTGAAGTTTATGAAAATTTTTGCAGCTATTGTGTCAGTAAGAGAAATTAATCTATTATCTTTTTTAATGTACAGTGATTTTTTCCAACAATTTTGACTTTTTCACGCAAGGATTTACCATTTTTTATTTTACTCTATTATGATATGGCGAGTCTGCATTAAAGTTTGTTTTTCCGTTGTAAATTGTCTATCGTTTATTTTGTATTTTAAGAAAACTAATAATTTTATGCTGATGGTTTAAGGTCTTAAGGCTAATTTAGTACTTTACCGCAATACAAACAAGAAATGAGAAAATAGCTTCCACTATTTTTGAGTTTTCACGATTTTTCACATAGAAGTGATGCCAATGTTTACTTTTTTGATGCGTAAATATTGATGTTTTCATTACGAACGTATTTTTACATTGTTGTTGCATATTTTTAGTTAAAATCTTTTAGTATTATATCTTTTTTTAAAATATGTGCTAGTTCTTTAATACAACTTTCAATTATTAATAAATAGTAATTTTGAAATTATACCTATATAATTATCTTATCACGCATCTTACGGAGCAATAAGTATAAAAATCAGTTTTTTTTAGTTCATAAATCGTAAGGCCATAGTGGGAAGTTTCCAATGGCAACTTTTTTTTTACTAACCAGCATTGATATAGAGCAATCGTTCACCTCTTTTGAGCAAGAAACTCTTTAAGGCAATATTTCTTAAACACATCCGTATAAAGAGCTATTTTTTAAGATTTGGCGGTTCGAAATTCACTGGAGAGCAGAATCCTTAGCCAAGTTGCTTTAAATGCTATAAGTTTTCAGTTTTTCACTCCCCGGATGCGCTCTCAACGAATTTTCTCTGTTGTCAAAATAAACACGGTTCTATCGTATGTATTTACAGTTATTTACAAATATATACACTCAATTTTCTCAACTGAGAACTAGTAAACATAACCAAATCATGATTTGACTGAACTCTAGAGTGATTCAAAGACAGGCAATTTTTTACGCAAATTCACCGAACCCAACAGAAAATGGGATGATTATGTCAAAATATGAAAATGAAAATAAAAAATAAATTTTTAAAATATTTAGATGGTGCTACCAGCAGATTTCTTTTTTGTTAGAGAAAATCGATGAAAAAGCCTTAAAAATAAAAAATTAATTGCTCACTAATTTTTATGATTACATAAATTAATTAATTTTTATGAATCACACAAAATGATGATTTTTTGACAGAATATGAATAATACAACAGAATTGAAAAGGACGCGTTCAAATTTTGAATACTGCATTTTTTTTTTAGACAAAAGAGTAGGCGTGAAGTCTTTGATGTAACCTTAGTGTCTGACTTATTTTATGATAGGATCACGGATTGGAAAGTGCTTCAGGAGCACTCCTTCTCTGATCCATACACAGTAAAAAATATGAGCATAAATTTTATACTATTTTGTATACATATAAATCCAAACCAAAAATGTTTTAAAAGTTATACCATCAAATCTTATAAATTTTTTCCAGACCATTTTTCTCGTCAGACCAATCGAAACCACTATAATTTTAAACTTCTCGATTTCGGTGAATTTTTTTCTTTCGAACCAGAATATATTTTGATTAACACATGATAAGGATTAACACAAGGAAGATTAACACATTTTGATTAAGTGGTATAAAATTTATAAATTACTTGGAATAAAAAAAGTTTATACCACGCAAATGTAATAAAAAAGATAAAATTTACCCTCAAATTTTTTACTGTGTAGGTATATAACATTTGGTCTTAAGGGCCACGTCAATAGCCAAGCTGTCTTTAGGAATCTGAAGAAAACAAATTGGTGTGAATTTAGGGAGGTGGTGGAAGCATCTTTACCCCCTCTCTCAGGTTGTTCCTCTTCGACGACACATGAGCTAGATTCAATCGCGAAGCAGCTGACGGGGCCTCTAAATGCGGCTTTAGAAATCTCATGCCCAAATTGCGCACCTAGAAGAAAAGCAAAACCTATTTGGTGGTCAAGAGAAATTAGTAATCTAAGGTCGCAGTGCAGGAAGATTTTTAATAAAGCTAAGCAATCGGGCAGAACTCAATGCTGGGATGAGTATAAATTCAGTTTAAAAAATTTTAAGAAAGCACTTCGAAAGGCTTAGCTCAATTCCTGGAGGCTTTTCTGCGGCAATATAGAGGAATTTTCCGAAGCATCAAGACTCTGTAAGGTTCTCGCTTCTAATCCAAGCTGTCCAAGCTACTTAAAGAAATCAGACGATACCTAGACATCCTCTAGAGAGGAAACCCTTGATCTTCTTCTGAGTACCTATTTTCCGGATTGCTCTGTGGACCCCTCTGTGGACTTTGAGTGATCCTACATTTCTCATATCAAAGAACAGGATCAAATGGGCTCTGTTTAGTTTCAAGCCTTACAAGTCTGCTGGGCCTGATGGCATTATTATAGCCACTCTACAGCAGACGGCGTCAATAATCCTTCCATGGCTCATTGTCATTTTTAAAGGATGCCTTGACATGACATAGATACCATTAAAATGGAGGGAGGTAAAGGTGGTATTTATCTCAAAGGTGGGTAGGATATCCTAATCGAGTTTAAAGCACCTTAGATCCATTAGTCTTTCATCTTTCCTGCTGAAAACACTCGAAAGACTGATTGACGCTCATATTCGTTGTAGCACAAATAAAAATTTGCTTTCAGCTTTACAGCATGCTTACAGGATAGTTAGGTCTGTAGAAACGGCCCTGCACTCCCTGGTAGGCTTTCTAGAAAATTCTTTTTCTCATAAGGAGTACACAATGGCAGCTTTTCTCGATGTCGAAGGTGCCTTTAACAAGGATCTCCCAGGGGCAATCATTGGCGCACTCATGAGGCTTCGGCTGAATGAGTCACTCTGTATACTGTTAAAAAACCAGCTGACCATCAGAGTCGCCAGTGCATCTCTAGGCGACTCAAAGGTCAGGAGATTGTCTCGGAGCTGCTTGGGTCAGCGCTCTCCGATCTCAATACTTTTGCCAAAAGTTGTGGGCTGAGTGTAAATCCCCAAAAAAACCGAACTGGTCCTTTTTACGAAGAAATAAAAATATCGCGCATAATTCCTCTACGTCTGGATTGCATTCTGCTAAACTTCGTGAAAGAGGCAAAATACTTAGGAGTTATTTTGGATGGAAAGTTAAGCTGGAAACCGAATATTCTTGAGCGGACTAGGAAAGCCAATGTTGCTTTATATGCCTGTGATAAAGCTATAGGTAAAACGAGGGACTAACCCCGAACATTGCACGTTGGATTTACACAGCTATGTATAGAGAGGACAATCTTGCTATATGGTGTATGTGTGTGGTGAACGGCACTCAAAACACAGTCTAATTGCAAATTTTTAGGAGGAGTACAAAGAACTGCGGCCGCATGTATCAGCGGAGTGCTTAGGTTAACTTCATCGGAAGTGCTAAATGCTGTTCTTTGCTGAATATCCCTTGCTATTATGAAAAAAAGGATGGCGCAAGAAACAGTCATTCGCCTAAGAGCTACCTCGCAGAGGACTAACACTCGTACAGGTCATTCCTTCATTATCCATCTTGCAGGAGCAGTTCCTAGCAACATCGGTTACATTATTGCCATTCCCTCATTCGAGATTGGCTTTCACACAGTTGTCCCTACCAGAGTAGAATGGGACGGTTACTGCCGCTAAACCAAGTTGGCGCGCATATGTTTACTGACGGCTCAAAACTTGACAGCAAAGTCGGTGGAGGTGTCTTTTCAACGGATCTGAATAAGCATCATTTAGACTGCCAGATAATTGCAGCGTCTTCCAGGCTGAAATATTGACTATTTATAGAGCTTTAGAATCGCAGAGGTATCTTTAAACTTCTAAACTTTTGAATAGAGTTTAGCTTTTGGCACAATTTTGAGAGCACAATTAAGACGTTTGTCATAAATATTTTTTAAAAAGTAGTGAAACTGGCGTTCATGGTACTAAGTTTCAATGCAAAAATTCTCAAAATCTTATCGAAGAATGTTTTTGAAATGCATTTCATTGGACAGGTGATTACCCCACCTTTATAACGATATATAGCTTATAAGCGCACATTAAGATTTTTGCCATAAATATTTTTTAATAAGTAGTGAAACTGGCGTTCATCGTACAAAGTTTCAATACAAAAATGCAAAAATTCTCAAAATCTGATCAAAGAATGTTTTTGAAATGCATATCATTGAACCGGTTATAAAGGTGGTTTCATCACCTGTTCAATGATATGCATTTCAAAAACAATCTTCGATCAGATTTTGAGAATTTTTGCATTGAAACTTAGTACCATGAACGCCAGTTTCACTACTTTTTAAAAAATATTTATGGCAAAGTCTTAATCGTGTGCTTATAAGTTATACATCGTTATAAAGGTGGAGTAATCACCTGTCCAATTATATGCATTTCAAAAACATTCTTTGATCAGATTTTGAGATTTTTTGCATTTTTGTATTGAAACTTTGTACCATGAACGCCAGTTTCACTACTTTTTAAAAAATATTTATGGCAAACGTCTTAACTGTGCACTCAAAATTGCGCCAAAAGCTAAATTCGATTCAAAAGTTAAACTCGTACTTTGCAAGTAGAACGAATTTAATTTTCTCCCAAAAATTAAATTCGTAGTTTGCGAAAAGAATGAATATAATTTCCTCCCAAAACTAAATTCGTACTTAGCAAAAAGTAATGTCTCTAATATTTCATTCACTTTCCTTAATTTCTATTTACATTCTGACATATAATCTCGAGCTGCAACTCTCTTCCCCACCTTAAATTATGTTTCTTCATAAATTTTGTTTTTAATATTTTTTTCTTGTGGAAATATTAAATCGAATCGCGATCTTATTTGCCTTCCAAACATTAATTAAGCTGGCGATTGTTTTGTAGTGGAATGAATATTTAATCGATGTGCCATCAAAATCCTACAAATTTCAAGATTTTCTTGAAATTTGAATACATTCAAGATATGTATTCTTAGACGACCATTTAGTCCTTTCTTTAATATAATTTCACAGACGTCGAATAAACTTGGATAGTACGATTAATTAAAATAAATAAAGTGTGTTTTTTAGAGCGAAGAAGTTTAAATTTAAATTTAAAGTTTACCTTTAAATCGAAAGGTTGAAGCAATTTTTATTACTTTAACGAGAAGAAGGGCATCCAGGTCAAGTTAATTCTTTAAACTACGATAAAGAAGCAAGAAAGAATGTCGGTGATTCTTCATCACAAGTATTTACAAGAATATAAAGTGACAACAATGAACAGTTGGAAAATAAAACCCAATCGTCAGCCACAATCAAAGCGGGTTCCACATTTAAAAAAGTAAACAAAAATACAACTTATATAAAAAAAATGGTTTCGATGTTGGATAAAGTCGAAATTAGCAACAGATAAGAGGTGTTGCACATGGCTTCGGACACAATATCGACGAATCCGTAAACAGTCATTAAAAGCAAAAAATCTACCGCATTGAACATTTTATTTTTTTATTTTCATTTCAAAAAACAACGAGGAAAGGATGTTTACAAAAAACATTGTATGCACGTAATTGTTTAATAGATATAAAAACGATAGAAATATTGTCATCTGTGATAAACCCGCCAGAGGACCTTCGGGGAATCTGCCTGTCCCAAGCCAGGAAAAAAGGGTGAGGGTTTGTTATTGGATGGGCAGTTCATGGGGCACGGCCCATGAACTGATCTCATAATGAGTTCATTCTTGAGGCACGGCTCTTGAATGTTCGTCTGATAACTGTAAAATAAAAAGGTTTACCTTGAGCCTTGGTTGTTGCTGCCAAATTCTTGGAGAAAGCATTGTTTTGATATTAAGTTATCATAACACCTTTATTGTAATATGCTTTCGATGGACGATCAATCCAACATAACTTAAAGAGCGGGGACAGTCATCCATCAATGATGAGGAGACCTGATCTATCGTTGTTCTGCAGACCTATCTTAGAATAAAGGTTATTATGTAGGAAACATTTAACCTTCGGACCGTTGTATAAGCCAATTGGTATACAACGGCTCATGCTTCTTAGTTTTCTGAAAAAGGCTTTTAATTATGTCTTAATTAGGATAACGACGTTGCATAAGTAGGATTGAGGTTTACCCGGTTTTACTGAGAAACCTATGGTTATTTTTTAACCTAGTCATGTACAATTCGAGTGGCTGAAGGTGTCACAGTCAAATATAAATGTTCTAAGAACTTTTGGTCTGTAAGACGGTATGTTGAAGAGCCTTGTCAGGTGGAGCCTTGAGCCCAGGTATTGACTGTCGTATGGGTTAGGCCCACGTGGATATTCAAAGCGCTCTGGCTGTGGTTAGGCCAGAAAGGCCGGTGTGAGTTACACTTGAGTTGAACTCGGGCTGGTGATTCCCTTAAATTACTAAGAGAATGATGGTAGATTGAATCTCGCTAATTTCAAACAGTAAATGTTATTAAGGTAAGCAACTACCGGATCAATATACTGTTACCTTTGGAATTCGAGTACAGGCGACGGGGAAACCTAAATAGTCAGAGTTGTGTCCACTGAGATTGAGGAATCTGATTACATAAGTGACAGGCCCATGGTTATTGCCTTAATTTTTCATGTCAGAGAGTGATGACCTTTGATATGAATGTGATGATTTTGGCGGCCAAAAATAATGGGTTGTATTATTGGTATTGATACTGAGATGACCCATGGTTATTAAAATAACCAAGTCATGTTTAATTCGAGTGGCTGAATGAGTCACGGTCATGAATAGTATCTTTTTTACATCAGTGTTGGGGTTCTGTGGCATGTGATAAGAGGAACCTTTCAAAGTGGTCTTTCTTGAATTCCGAAGGGGCGTTGACCGACGCTTCATATTTGTTCCAAGCATTGGAGCACCGTTGAAGTAAGCCTTCGCGGCAGGGGTCAATATTAAAAACATAGTGGCTTTCTGTCATCTGTGATGTTAGTGATCTCCGATGTACCAATGAACGGCTGAACTGATTTGGCTGGGATTTTTGAAGTGTAAACTTCTTTAGGCGCCTTAAAAAGCAACTGTTATATCATATATTTTAGTTTTAACTGCGGTCAGCAGTCCCCTCACTGCTGTACATTTTTTTTTGTTTAAAATTTTTTGTCATAATAGCTGAGTACCTGGATATGTTTACGGCTTTGTGGCGCACAGAGGGTTGAGATTAATTGAAAAATGAAAATTTGTTTTTTGAAAATTTTTACTACTCGATTAAAGAGCACAAAATTGTACATCACTACTGAAAGTTTCAATGTTATGTGTTGTTTACTTTTTCTGCTGCACAGCTTTACAGTTGAGAAATTTTTCGTTTTTTTGCAGTTCAATAGTTCAACAAATTAAAATTTGACATAGTTCAAAAATTAATATTTATTTTTTTGTATATCAAAAGTGATGTTTTTATTATGAAACCTTCAACTTCAGGTATATAAGCGTGATTAAAAAGTCCACGCTTTGTGTGTAAATATGAAAAAAAAATTTGTTTAAAATATGTACAAATTTGCGCTATTTTCGAAATATATGTGGAGTTTTAAATAAAAATACAGTATCATCAAGTAGAAATGAAAATTGTGTATTAAACTTTAACATTTAAGCTTCCATATTCAGCAATAAAAAGTTACTCGTTTTTACCCGAATCTATTTAATTTAAAAATCGTGATAATAGTCACTCTTACAAAAACAAAGACTCTTGTCTTTAATTTGTTTTGTCATGTGAGAATAATGAGTATGACGATTTTGTGCATCAGGAGGAATATTAACAAATTCATAAATTTTTTGCTACTCGTATATAATCTTGTTATGAATTTTTTAATAAAAAAAGTATTAAAGAATGATTTTCGACTGGGCCGAAGTTTTCAACTTTTTATTATATTGATGACGTCCCTTTGTATGGACGAAAGGCGTGATTTTTTCCAACTTCTCCGAATTTCAAATTCAGAATGCATATTAATTATTAAAATTATTTATATTATGCTTTCAATTAATTTTTGAGGAATTTATGAAGGTTTTTCTATTTAGATGACGTCATTGTGTATGGGCAGTAAGCATGGTTTTCATCAGATTTTGCCGAATTTCATAATTAGAATTGAAGAGGAAAAGTTACGTGCAAAAGTTCATGGCAATTTTTTGTAAATTTTGTATATTTTGAAGAGATTTTACGTTTAAAATAAAGTCACTCTGTATGGGAGGTAGGCATGGTTTTCATCCGATTTAGCTCATTTTTTAACTTAATCTTTACATTTTAGATACAAGCTTAAATATCTAATTTCATGACGATAGCTTCAAAATTACGACTTTAATAATATCGAAAGACGGACAGACGGGCAGACGGGCAGACGGACGGACGGAAAGAATTTTTTTTTCTTATTTGTACACAATCTAACTAAAACAAAAGCCAAAAATTCCCTCTGACTTCTGGGTGAATTAATCTCCATTTTTTGGAATTTCAACCCACTATGCGGCGCACAGTGTGGTAGATCACAAATCTAGCTGGACAAAATTAATAAATCGCGTTGGGTTCACTTTTCACTTTAGAATTATATAAAAAATGAGTTCAAATATATAAATGATTATTAAAAATAAATTTTTTTTTTTAAAAAGAAGATTTTTTTTAATAAAATCACTGCCAAAAAAAATAAGTTTTAAGATAAAAAATTTGTTTCTTAAATAAATCCTCTGAGATTATTTGTAGTTATATATACTAGTATTTAGGTTGAATAGAACTTAGATTTATGATTTATATTATTATTAAATGAGTTTTAACGTAAGGAGTCGGAGATAATAATTTTTAATATTAAAATAATTTCAATATTTTTAATAAATATTTGATAATAATTGTTTTCGTTACTTATTTTTGCTTTGTTACATTAATAATACAGATAATAACACATAAATACACATAGAGATTTTAATTTATTCACTTTTATATTTATCGTTAAGATTCTTCTTCCTCAAAAGCATCAACAGATAATAATGAAAAAACTTCTTTTGTTATCAAACCTCGAACTCGAAGAGGAGTGTGACGCAAACTTGCGATAAATGGATCTGAAAAAATTAAGAGACGATTGAAAAGATCTGTATTTGTGTCTATTCTCGATGTTTTTCTCGTAAACAACTCTCTAAATTTCCTTGTTTCCTTATTTCTTGCTTCTTGAGCTTCTTCTAACAGCTGTCCTATAGGAAGAATGCAAGACCTTATTATGTCTCTTCCATGAAAAAGGATTTTATGGACGCTAACTGGCATAATGTACCATGGGTATTCGTTTAAGTATAAATTTCTTGTGACAACAATAAAACTTTCAAAAGCATCTTCATCAATAGGGTAACCACTACCTAAAGTTTCCAAAATAATATGAAACCGTTCAATTAATTCTTTATTGACACCAGTGATTTCTGCACTCTTTTCTGCTGCTCTAAAGAACCGTCTACCAGTATTACCGTCATTCGTATTACCTCCGTGTTGTGTTGGCATGTCTACAAGCAACCCCATCTCATTTCGAAATCACTGTTGAATATTTTTTTTAACTTCAGCCACTTTTGATTTATTTTCCGGTCCTTGAGCTTGCCAGGTCATTATAGGAAGCTTATATGCTATGTGTAATACACACTCCATAAAACTGATCCATGAATGTAGCGGAGACATTCCAAAGGTTAAAGATCGTTCATCGACAATTTTGTTTAAATCACAGAAGGTTTATTTAGTTCACTCGGTTTCGCTCCACATATGAAACACGTTTGAGAAGAAGAAGTTACAGATGATAGTGCAGTACAAATTTTGCCGTCTATCATAGTAAGCATAAATGTAGACTCAACAAGAAAACTTTGTTCGCCATTTCTGATAAGAGTTGGAGACAAATCTGTAATTTGTTGCTGTACTAAATTAACTTCTTGAGAAATTAACTCAGTGGACTCTTTGGCAAAAACAAACTTGATTGGACGGCAGAATCTTGTAGATGAAGGAGCAGGATTTTGCCATACAATAATTTTTCTTTGTGTAGAACTAAAACTCATTTGAATAGGAACCATTGAAATACTAAATAAACTTTCCTCTGTATGGCCCTCCTCCGAAGAAAACTTCTGTTTATACTGCTTTTGCTGAGCCCCATCGCATCCCCATTTTTTCAAAATATTAAGACGATTTTCATCAGTTTTCAGTTCATCAATACCGAGTAAAACCTCTTTTTGAGCCAAACAAAGCCTTTCAATAGTATGATTCACTAATGACTGAAGTGAACTTTTTGCATGCATCTCAGTGATTTCTGTTTCAGCTGGATAACATTTTTTCTTAGCTTGTTGAACATTAGTGTAGCAGGGTAAAATATTTTTGCATTTTGCGTTGAGTTTTAGCCGAATAACATCGTATTGATGTTTCGACAAATTCGCATCAACCATTATAGATAAGGCTTCATCGGGAGAAAGGCTCACTAAAGGAACAGGCTCAGAGCTAAATCTCATACAAATTTTTTTCACTTCCGTAACTTTACTGCATGAAGCTTCCGACAGATCTTTCACAAGTGTGGCTGAATCTCGCTTTCCCATTTTGCGAAACACTATTTCACTAGCTTTAATAATTTCTCGATGGTCAGTTGAATCTAAAAGACTTTGTATCTTTCTTTTTTTCGATTTTTCACTGCAGTCATCAAAGTTTTTCGGTTTTCTTCCAGCTTTTTCACATCGTTTCGGTTGTACACTTTCAGGCAATACATACGGTTCATCAAGCCAAACTGAATTTGATTTTAAAAAACGGCCATGATGTCTTCCACTTTTTACCCATTTTTCGGCTAGCTTAAAACAAATAATATTTATATTTGCCTTAAGATTTGTCTTCACTTCTACTGGTATATCTTGAAGACCATATCTATCCATTATTAATGTCAATAAGGCATCTTTGCGCTGTATTTTGGGAGTTTTTATCCATTCTTCAAAAATTTCCTTTCGCGTAAGAGTGGAGGTCATACTGGAAAAGTTAAAAAAAATGTATGGCGGTCGCAAAAAATCGCAATGGGTTTTTAATTTACCTTAAAGTGAACACTTGAAAGATTAACCCAAATATAGTTGCACACCGGAACTATGCGTAATAAACAGCTTTAACACTACTAGAAAAAAGGAAATATTTTATTTTTTTTTTTCACTTTCTCAACTTCTCACAAAAAAAAAAATTGTTTTAATACTTACAATGGCAACAATTAAATGAAAATTATAATATATTTCCTTGAAATATTGCTAAATAATAATAAAAAAAATTATGGCAATAAAGTCACCGTAGCCTTTTCAATCACAAACCAAAGTCACACAACAAATACGCTTCTCTTTGAAATCTGAATGCACGTGTTGACAACAACTGACTTTAAAGTTTAGTTTTTCTAATCAGAGCTAAAAACAAACAAAACAAAACATGAATTACAGTTACCTATTGTATTGACAAGCTCATTAAACGATTAGAAGGAATGTTGCCTGACTTTTTTTTTTATTTTGTCCAGCTAGATTTGTGATTTACCACAGTGTGCGGCGGGCGGATCAATTATTGAAAGCTCGAATAGTTGATATCGTAACCAAATTAAATGCTGAGCGCAATAATTTGATAAAGCATATTGGTCCAATAAAGCAGATATTGCTGTTTTTGAAATAGCTGAGTCGTATGCTGATAACTACCTTACATCATCAAAAGATCAGCAACATGAAAAAGACGGCAAAAATCTTGGTCTTTTAGCGAACTTTAAGCGAAACAGGAGCTATCTTCATGAATTTATTGATACAAAAATTACCTGCATTTTCCATGAATGATTATGATTACAGAGCATACAGAGTACGTAAAATTAATTGTGAAATTGTATTATCCAAAGTTTGTCTAAATTAAATGTTTTTTAACTTAATGTTTAAAAAAATAGACAAATCGATTTTGATATGGTCGAATTTTGACCATAAGCAATACTAGTAAATATTAAACTACTCGTGTGATTCGCGATTTACAGCTATCAAAATCACAAACGGAATTATAAGGATCCAAAATGAAAGGATATGTATATTTTTCTATACTTGCCATGCCTCCTTATCGGCGTCACAAAGTCATATAAAGATGTATAAAAATATGCATTGTTTATGCTAGATACGAAAAAATATGCTAGATACGAAAATTTCAAGTGACCCATTTAGTCAACAGGTCCTTGACGTAAAATTCGAAATGATACAAAAATATATTATACCACCATATATTACCACTTTTCCAGCACTATATCCCCAAAAACTATTGATTCGCCGGCAGTTTTAAG
The DNA here is from genome assembly GCA_963920525.1 of Dichetophora obliterata. Taxonomy (NCBI): domain Eukaryota; kingdom Metazoa; phylum Arthropoda; class Insecta; order Diptera; family Sciomyzidae; genus Dichetophora; species Dichetophora obliterata. The sequence goes on from OY986437.1 coordinate 100,874,065, forward strand.
TTTTTGTGTAAAACAAGCTATAGAACGAATTCATTAGAATAAAATAACCATTAAGCTAATAGCTTACGAAATTTAAGAACAACAACAACTTTTTTGTGCATATACTTATTTTGGGTGAACAAATTTTTGGAACACTTTAATTTAATTTGTCACAACTTCAGAGGTTAAAATAGTCAATACCAATTTAAAAAAAATTTAAATCATATACATAATTTTCATTCTCTCCCCTGAATACATTTAGTTCTTATTCATCTAACTTAATTTACTTAATTAATTTTGCATATTTTTTCATTTTTAATTATTCCCTTACACACGAATTTTCAAAGTTTCTTAATCGTAAAACTTGTTTTTTTTTTTATTTAATAAATATTGCCTTCTTAACTGATTTGATGTCTGTTTGTATGAGATTTTACAAATATGAATGTGTGCTGTAGAAAGATTGAATGCTTCATGTGTTTGTGTGCTTGTATAAACGGTTATGAGATTGTGAAATAGTGTGCGTATGTGTGCGCTCGTCTTTTAATGTGATTAATATTCACAAGTTCATTTATAAAGCCTACAAATCCAAGCATGAATAACAATATCCTTGTAATCATTTTCAAAAATACACATACTCACACCAACACCCCAACACAAATACTAAAACAAGTGATTATAAGGGCACACACGAGTGTGATTCATTCATGTTGTTAAAAGCAATAATGTTGAATTTTGAGCGCCATGAAGACAAGGGTGAAGGATTTAATTAGAAGATGTACGGTAAACTTATATTCATTCAACTCCTTTGTTCCTAAGGTGGGCGTTGTTTACGCAAGGCAACCTTAAATGTCAATTAAGCTAAATTATTTTGGCAGCAATTTATTTGCTACAATTTAGAAAAAAATACAATATACTTGAGTCAAAAGTGGGATGCTCATCACTAGTGGGTGGTCTTAAATGATGTTGAGACCAAATAACTGGAGGGATGGTAGGAAGTTATTTAAAATAATTAACTGAGAGCTTAAAAATAAATGGACTTTCCTAAACAATAGGGTAGGTAGGACATGAAAAATATTGATATTTCCAGGAGATATTCAATTTATTAATTTTTCAAGTCAAATTTGAGAAATATGAGGGGAATACTTAATTTACTAATAAAGGGTAAGATTCGGGTTAAAGATAATTCAAATTGGTTCCAGTTGGAAAAAAATTGTAATCAAGGAAAGCCTTGATGATGAAAGAAGTAACGGAATGATTGTTGTTTTGATTGTTGTTTTCATATAGTATTTGAGTGATATTGGATTGATTACACTGTGCCACAATTTAAGGATCATGGAATCTAACGAAAAAGAGACCAACACAACACAGCTCGATAGTACTGATCTAGACCAACAAAACTCTAAGAAGGTTTTGCAAAGTTAGCTCACTTTTAAATGTTATAGCCTTTGAAAGATAAGCTGATTATAATATTTAAAAGAAATACATGCTATCATGTAGTTTTGCAATTTTGTTCATATCTCCTTTATGGTAATTTTTTCTTTAAAACACATCCAAACAACAATTGTGAAATCAATTAAGACCCATCGAACGGGAAGCTCCTAAACTCAAAATTTTAGTTTAACATTTTTGTCAACGCTTAGGTAAGTTGCTTTGACGAAATAGTATGTAAATTTCATGCTAGAAAGAACAATTTTTTTTAAAAATCGAAACACGAAAAGGAATCGTGGTAATAACCTGGTGTTTTAAAAATTTACTTTCAGAAATATTTTAAGAATCCAAATTCAGAAAATTATCTTCGATACCGCTTCTGATGCCCGAGATAAAATATCTCATACTAATTAATTTGTAAAAAATATAAAATTGCATTTACGTATGCATTTCTCAAAAACAAGAAAATTCATTGGCGTAAATTATGCAAAGTTTTAATGGCCAAATTTAAGGAAAACGTTAACACGTTAATTTAGACAATCAGATAACAATCAAAAGTTCTGTGCTATTTCGAGTGTACCTGTAGACTTGCATATCATTCACACAGGACACTGAGGGTAAAAATTGAGAGTGGCATCTTATTTGGCGAGATATTGTTAGTTTAAGTCTATATTTACTTTTGCTTTAAACATATGCAATTTTTTTACAAAAATCAAAGCGTGTTTAGTCTACTATTTTTTGCTGTTTCTCTCAAAAAGCAACTTTGTCCTTGCGGGAGAGGAAGCATCCTTTTTTTCTTTAAATTTGTTCCCAATGCAACTTTTGAGACTTCTTAAAATACGAATTTCGACAAAAAAATTGTAATTTGATACGCCCTAATGAGCACTTTATTTTTAAAGTATACTCTGCAAGAGGTAAACTTGCAATGCCCTATATCTTTTAAAAGCGAGCTAACTTTGCAAAACCCTTTTAGGGTTTTCTTGTTTTCTTACTATAAACCAGTACTATCATCCTGTATTGTCCGCCTTTTCGTTAGAAAAATGTGTTGCATAGTGTTATTGGAATGGTAATGAAACGATAATGGAATAGTAGTAGAATGGTAATGTATTAATATTTTAATAGTAATAGTAATAGTATAGAAATGAAATGGTTACAGAAAGGTAATGAAATTTGAATGGAAAATTAAACTAACCATACTTAAATAGTTACTCAATGGCTAATAGTTACTAATTGGGAATGAAATAGTGTATTGGAATAATATTAATACTTGATAACGGTAACGGAATAGTAATGGAATGGTTATGACATAGTGATAAAATGATAATGCAATAGCAATGGGATGACGTTGAAATGGTAATGGAATGGAATGGGAATAGAAATATATTGGAATTGCATTGGAATGACATTTATAATTGCTAATGAAATGTTAATGAATTAGTAATGAAATGGTTAAGAAATTGTAATGAAATGAAATGAAAAGATTTATTAAATGGTACTACAATTACAATTAAATTAAATTGTAATTGTAATGAAATAAAAATGGAGTTGCATAAGAATGGTAGTGAAAAAGTGTTGGAGTTTTATTAGAATGATATTAATATTGCTGATGGAATGGTAGCGGAATAGTAAGGCAATGGTTATGATATGGTGATGAAATAGTATCGAAATAGTAATGGAATGGCAATGGAGTGATATTTAAAAAGTAATATCATTTCAATGGAATGGTAATAGAATGGTTAATGGATCTCGTGCTGGAATAGTAAGGAAATGGTACTATAATGTCAAGGTGTATCAGTAGTAATTAAATGGTATTGGAATGGAATCGAGTAGTATTGGAACTGTATTGGATTAGCATTTATTATTGATAATGAAATAGTTATATGTAATCAGCGTTTTTTTTGCACGACAAATCGTACTTTCGGTATTTTTTGGAGCTCTTGTGGGATGCTGCGTGATAAGGTAAAAATTAACGCATTATGTGAGAAAAATGCTCATTACCATGCGAGAGATAAAAAGTACCAAATATTACCACAAAGAGATTTCTCCCACGCGTAGTTAAAACAAGAATGAAGAAAATTATGTTTATAATAGCAAAAGTTTACTGATGGTAAAGTGCTTGTGTTTGAAGTTTTTTCGGTGTTTAGTAAGCAAAACGTTAATAATTTAAATTAAAAAAAAATATGTCTGGAAGAAAACGGTCATTGCCTCAAATTTATTCATACAATAACAAAAATAATCTCAAATATTACGAAAATTATTGTTTTATAATTGAAAATGTTAAAATGTATTGCAGTTTAGGTCTGTTTTCGTTAAGTTCTTTGAAACCTTGTTATAATCACTGTATAATTTGATATTTTAAGCAATCTTGAGGTTTTTCGGTGACTTGAGATGTTTTGTGCTAATTTGTAAGATTTTGTGGTATTTTTGACGTATGGTAATTTGTAAGAGTTCAACACGAGATAAAAACAATTTTTGAGGTATTTTCATCTGACGACACTGTATGTAATGGTAATGGTAATGGAAATGTTAACCAAATGTTAATGAAATAAATAATACAATTGTAACGCAGTGGAAATGGAATGGTAATGGGATTAAATTGGAATGGTAATGCAATACTAATAGAATAGAAATTAAATGTATATAGAGGTTTTGAAAATAGTATTGAAATGATAATGATATGGTAAAATAATAGTAATGTTACAGTAACGGCAATAAAGCAGTATTGTATTGGTAATGGAATAAAAATGGAATGGAATTGGAATGATATTTATAAATTATAACGGAATGATTATGACATGGTAATGGAATGATAATAATATTGTTAGAGTGATTATTGAAAAGTAATAGATTGGTATTGGATTGGTATTGAATTGACATTGAAATGTAAATTGAGTAATATTGAAATAGTTATAACACAAATTCGATGAAATGATTATGGAATGGTAATGGAATGGAATCGCAGTGGTTTCAACATAATTATGGTAGTGTAATAAATTTTTATTGTAATAGTAATGGAATAAAGATGGGCAATAGATCATCAGTAAAACTCAGCCTAATTAAAAAGAGTTTCTACCAACACCTCTTTAAACCAAAATTGTTTGTTTACTTATAAAAAGTAAGTAACTGAGGATTTTGTTAAAAAAAGAATATGTGTTACCGCCCTTTTCATAAAATTTCGTTACCTAAGACTGAGTGTGGACTTTCGATGCAAATATCTCAGCTGTCTTTAAACATATTTAATTAAATTTTTTTTTTTTGTTCAAAAGTCTAATAAAGGGACTTAACAAAAATTGTTTAAACTGTACCGTTAGGTCAGAGTACATATTTTTATTTTCTTTCAATATTGACTTTTCATTTTAAAATTTACTAAAAAATACCTTTTGTTGTAAAAATAAAAGCAAGCAAAAATTGTATTTCTGACTGCCTTTCATAAGACATAAAATCATTTGGAAAAATTGTTTTTTTTTGTGGCGAAAATTGTGTTGTATGTTTATTACAAAATAGTTAAGTTCCAAAATTAATTATTTACTTACATAGTTGGCGTTACAACCGTATGTCAGTCTTGACCTCATCTAAGAATTTGCGCCAGCCATTTGTCTCTCGCTTGCTGGCGCCAGTTGGAAATTCCAAGCTTCGTCAGGTTGTCCTCTACTTGGTCTTTCCAACGAAGATGCGGTCGTCCTCTTCTGCGTTGACCGCCGCTGGGTACCGAATCAAATGTCTTCTTTACTGAAGCATCGCCTTTCATGCGCTGAACATGACATGAAAAAGGCGAAACCGCTCGATTTTAATGCGCTTCACTATGTCGATGTCAGCGTGCAGCTCGAGCAGTTCATCATTCCACCGTATTCAGATTGGTCCGTAGATCTTACGAAAAGGCTCCTAAAGTCTTTTCATCTAAAATGCCCAGTGTCCAGGTTTGTGATGCATAAAGAAGGACGGGCAAGATGAGCGATTTATAGAACGCGATTGTTGTTCGTCGAGAGATTGCTCTGCTTCTCCATTGCCTACTGAGCCCAAAGTAATAGTTATTCTTCATTTGATCTCAATGCTGATCTCATTGGTTTAGTTAATGTGTAATCCATATAGTTGAAGTCCTGCACAACCTCGAAGGAGGTATTGTCAACTGTAACGTGGGTTTCAAGACGCTGGGACTGTTTGTTTGTTGACACCAAGAATTTCGTCTTATCTGAATTCACTGCCAGACCCATTCAACTTGACTCTCTTTCTAATATGAAGAATACTGCACTGAATTCGCGCGTATTATGGCCACTGATATCGATGTCATCAGCATACGCAAGCAGCATAACACTCTTGTCGAATATTATGCCACTACGTCTCAGATCAGCAGCTCGGATGATCTTCTCCATCATTAAGTTGAAAAAGTCGCACGATAAGGAATCACCTTGTCTGAAACCGCGTTTGGTAACAAATGGTGATTTTAACTGCGCTGCTGGTGTTGCTCAGTGTCATCCTGAAAAGTCGTATTAGTTTTTCTGGAATATCAAATTCAGACATGACGGAGTACAGGTGCTTCTTTATTAGGCTGTCGAAGGCGGCTTTGTAGTCGACAAAAGATGGTGGGTGTTGACTTGTTTTTCTTGGGTCTTCTCTAAAAATCTAGTAGTGTAAAAATCTGATCAATGGTGGACTTTCCAGGTCTAAAGCCACACTGATAAGGCCCAATCAGTTAGTTTAGAATCGGCTTCAATCTTTCATATAAAAAGCTTGACAGGACCTTGTATGCGATACTAAGAAGGCTTATCCCACGGTAATTGACACACATAGAGGGATCGCCTTTCTTGTGGTGGATCGGGCAGAGCACACTGAGACTCCAATCGTTCGGAATGCATTCTTCCGATCATATTCTGCATAGAAGCTCGTGAATGCATTTAAATACAGCTTTGCCTCCATTCTAAAACAGTTCAGCAGGTAAGCCATCAGCTCCCTCGGCTTTGTTATTTTTAGGTCAAGCTATAGCTGTCAGAACTTCATCATAGTCGGACAGCGGAACCCCGAGGCTGTCATCTGTAATTGGGGTTTCCGTAATATCATATCTTTTGGCGAGATTGTTATCAGCGTCACCATTATGAAGCTTAGAGAAGTGTTCCCTTCATAACGTCAGTATACTCTGGACATCTGTCACTAGATTCCCGTTTTTATCCTAGCAGGAGAGGCCCCTGTTTTAAAACCATCGGGTCCAATTTTCGGGCCTCATTCCTGTCACCATATATCTAAATCTTCTCATGCTCGCAATTTTCTGCATCTCTTTTTTTCCTCCTGAAAATACGTCTCTCTTCCGTCCTATTCTCTTTTTATCGCTCCCTGCAATCGACGCGTAACAATCGACTGCAGGGTGGCTTTGCAGGCCTCCTGGTCGTACAACTGGTTTCGGCGAGGGCGGTGGTAGCCAATCACCTCTTCAGCAGCCTCACGCATGGAGTTGGAAATGTGTGTCCACTGCGCGCATATATCATTGATTGGAGAAGGGCTTTATGAATATTGAGAAGTTCCTGATAAATAATCTGGTCCTACTTACGACCATTTTTCGTGATGTGGTGAAGTCAATCAGCCTCATTCCGTTATCGGACGTGTTGTCGTGGAGGCTGAACTTTCCGAATATTGAACCAAATATTTTTTTCTCTGCCCACTTTAGCGTTAAAGTCACCAAACACGATTTTTACGTCGTGATGGGGCAGCGCTCGTAAGCATTTTCAAGGCGCTCGTAGAAAATTTCCTTGGTCATCGCCCTTGTCTTCTGTCAGAGCGTGCGCACATATTTGGCTTATATTAAAGAATTTAACCTTGGTGCAGATTATGGCAAGCCGTTCGCTCACAGGTGTGAATTGCAGGACGTAGAGCCTTAGTGTCTTGCCAACTATAAATCCGCATCCAAACTCGTGCTTCACCCCATGGCCGCTGTAGAAAACATAACAGGGTGCATGTCGAATGCAACCCTGTCTCTTCCATCGCATTTCTTGGATAGCAGTGATATCAGCTTTGTATCTTCCCTAAGAATCAGTCAATTAGATAGAGGCACCTGCCCATTCAAGAGTTCGGACATTCCAGGTGAATATCCGTAAATTATTATCAGTTTTCCGTTTGCAGTAGTCGTCATCAGATTTGGGGATAATTCTTATTGTATTCTTATATGTTTTCATTGAAATTGTTTTCTGCGGGTGGACTTCAAACCCTACGCACAACCTGTTTTAAGCCTAGGGGGCCCGCCGATCAGAGCCGTCAAACTGACGATTGTCAGTTTTGAAATTGCTCAGGAAACACAACGTGACGGTTTAAGTAAACTTGAGGTGAATTCACAAGGATTATGCTGGCCTCGCCACGTTGAGACAGTCAGCCATGTTACCTTGTAATGGTTTACCTCCGGTTTCCCATAATTTATTTTGTGAAAAAATTACCCCAATTATTCTTTCTAATCATACTATTCACTAGATAGGTATAATAATAAAACTAATTTTTTTTGTATCAAAATTAGTTTTTAATTTCAGATCCTATAAATCGTACATACTGTACTGTCGCTTTGCGTTTCATCGAGTTTCGAAGCACAACAGTGTTAAAGAAGTTTTCCTTCAAAAATACAGAAATCAAAGCAAAAATCTGAACGTGGTGTGCTTTGCGCCATCTAGTGCGAGAGTAAGATCTCCAAACAATTTATTTATGTGTCCATACTTTAAAACATAGTCTCTGCCAGCAAATTAGTTTGAAAATTCATTCAGTGCGAATTAAGTGGGCTTTTAAAAAATAAAAATAGACTCTAAATTTGTCCGACTGTTTACCAGCTACACCAACAACTAAAATGTCTTTAAAGTTGGTTTGTGTACATACTAAGCGGTTGTTTCTTTTGTTTACTGTCGTTTTTTGTTTCATCGAGTTTCAGATCACAACTGTGCTTAAGAAGTTTCATTTCAAAACTTCAAAAAGTAACCACCCAAAAATTTAGATCATCCCAAGACAAGAACTATGTAACACAAGCAATTCAGCAAATAAAAAACTTTACTTAAGGCAAAAAAAATTGAATATTTCACAAGAATGAAATGGAGCGTTGAAATTATTCTTAATAAGGGTCCTTTTTGATCAATCTGCACGCACGACTAACACTTCAAGATTTCACAGAAAAAAACATCAAATATTTTCAAATATTTCTTTCATTGATTGCCAAAAACAAACTAAATTTTAAAGAGGTTTTCTATTTATATAGTCTTTTTTTATTATTCATTTAATTCAAAGATATCCTTTTAGTGCACTTGACTTGAATATTTGCATAGGATGCTTTCCATATTTATTTTTTTCACCCATTAAAAATAAACATTTACTTTTCCTAAGCAAATAACACAGGTTGAGTGGATTGCATTCACAGTCACTGGGAGTGAGTGGGATTGGAAACAAGCTGGAAGGCAAAAAAGCAACAAACTTGCCACCAGCAAGAAAAGTGGAAAGTAAGGACAAGTTATGCGCATAGGAGGGGTTAAAGCAATTCATGTTCAGTGTCCCAGGTGGGTGGGCAACATAAGGTGGTATCAATACCACGTGCTGCTGCTGGGCTCAAAAAAATATCCTATTGATTTTATATAATCTGGCTGGTGAATATCTTTTTTTCGCATCGCACCCTTTCTTCATTTTTTTTTTTGCATACACTTTTTCATATCTTTTGCTACCTTTTACTATATTAAGCCAAAGCATTGATTGCACTGAGCTGTTGTTGCTTCCGGCTGGCACTTATTTTCTTCACTTCACTTTCTTCTTTGCTGTCCCTACAGAATTTCATCTTTCCATCTTATGATGATGGTTTATAAAAAAACTAGTATATGAAAGCAAATTTGAGCTCAGGTTGAATGAATTTGTGTCTTTTTTTTTTCTTGTATTCTTCGTTTTCTTTTAAGTTTTAATCATATCATAAGTTAAGGCAGCTTAAAGTGGAGTTACATCAAGTTGCAGTAATGGTATGTGTATCCGTAGGGTTTGAAGAGATTCCCTGAAGAAGAGCTTAAAAAAAATTGCAACGTTTTTTATAAAGAAAATCTATTATTTTGGATACTTAGTTAAAATAGTCTTTTTGCTTAAGAAATTGGGTGGAATGCATACTAAGAGTAATACAGAGATTTGTGTATGTATGTTCGAATATTACTAAAGTAAATACTAAAGAAGTTTTAGAAAATTTAATTAATTTGAAGTTGCATGAGTAAGTATAAATAATGACTGAGCTAAGAATTTCAATAGACAGATCACACACAGATTATTTTTCTTATTTAATGAACTGCTGTCTACTTACATAGGGCCAGACTTTAAAAAACCAAAGAAAATATGCTCAACAAGTTTGAAAAACACTGATGCAACCATTTTACTAAACCGTTACTAAATGGTTATTTTTTGGCTATCGACACTTTATATTTTTTTATCTCTCAAACACCTTGTAAAACGCAATATAAGGAATTCATTTTGTGGTTAACTTCTTCGTTGTCAATTTTATTGCAATTCATTTAATAACTTCACGCAGCTTAAAATTTGCTTATATGTTTGTTTGGTTAGATTTTTTTATGGATTATGTTACAGCAGTAAGTAATTTACTCTAAAAAACATTAGGGGTATTCACGATGTGTTGTATTTTCCCTTGCATTGTGTATTTTTGATAAATTTGATATTTGTAGTAAATTTTGTAATATAACAAAAACAAAATGCACAGTTTTCAAAATACAACCCTGTGGAAAATATACAACGATGGAACACAATTGTATTCTGTGTAAATTTCATTGTGTATTGGATCAGCTGATTGTACAAGCATTTCTACTCAGCATGGAGCAAGCTAAAGGCTACGCTGTGAGTTTATTTAATAAAAATTAATATAATTTATTCTTTCATTTCAATTTTTGTATGATTTCCTCTAGTTAAATGATGATTTAAATTAATATTTCCAAAAAGGAGTACATACAAAAATCAGCTGATTTTAAATACAGGGTTGCCCATATTCGACGGACCCATCTGGCAACGCCATAACTTTTGACAGAGATGTCAGATCGCTTAATGACATACCGCGTTTGAAGCGTCAGTCCAAGCAGATTTTTACCATGGAACAATACATGCCACGCGAGCGCTCTGAAATAGTTGAAATTTACATTCAACAGAAGAAGTCAATTGTGAAAACTCAACGTGCTTTTAAAAGATTAAAAAATGTGAGAAGTGCACATTGAATGGGACCGTAAATAAGCAAAATTGCCGTATTTACGCCACTGAAAATCCTCAGGAGATTCAAGAAGTGCCTCTTCATGACGAAAAAGTCACAGTTTGGTGCGGCGTTAGTGCGAAAACGGTCATTGGGCCGTTTTTCTTCCAAAATGAAAATGGCCATGCTGTTACCATCAACCAGGAGCGTTATCGCGACATGATGACCAATTTTGTGATGCCAATTATTCGTCGAAAGCGTATGAGGCAGTTCTGGTTTCAACAAGACGGCGCTCCACCGCACACAAGTCGCATAACAATCGATTTTCTGAAGAATTTGTTTCCGGGCCGTTTGATGTCGAAAAGTGGTGATTTGGACTGGCCACCGCGTTCGCCCGATTTGTGGGGATATTTGAAGTCAAAGGTTGACGTTAACAAGCCAAGGACCGTAGAAGAGCTCAAGGACAACATTCGTGAAGAAATAGCCGCTATTCCGGCCGAAATGTTGGCGAAAACGATGGAAAATGCTGCAAAAAGGGCACAATACGCCATCAACGCCAGAGGCGGCCATTTGAGAGATATCATATTCAAAAATTGATGTAAACAAATCTACTTGGAACAGATTAAATGATTAAGATTGCCAACCGCCAAATTTTTATTTTTTTCTTTGATTTTTTTAAAAAAAACATAGGTCCGTCGAATATGGGCAACCCTGTATATAATATGTACTTTACTGAAGGTTTGATCACAATAAGTTGTAAGTATTGCAAATTTTGCAAAAATTTATCACAAATGCACCACATCGTGAATACCACTATAATTGCTAACAATAGCTGTTTTTTAACTATTTTAAAATGTGGATTCAAAACAATAAAGCAGAAAAAAAGTTATTGATCAAAGTTCGGAATCTGAAGATATATCAAAATTTGTGCTTTTCTTGCTTAGCTTACCATTTAGCAATGCTGAGGTTGAGAAAATTTTTAGTTATGTGAATCTTTCTTATCTAAACGAAAATTCAAAATAGAATGCAAGAAAAACTCTTAAATAATTTGTTGAATGTAAAAACATGGCTGCATGTTCAAAAAAAGTGTTGTAATATTTATCAAATACCAGATAGCTTAATAAAAAAGTTTAGAAATGCTAATTTCTATGATAATAATACAAGCAACAATTTAAGAATTGACCTCGAAGATATGCCTGAATTTTAGTTTTGTATATTGTGTATCGTTACTTAAAATTCAAAAAACCATAACAATGTTTATAATTTTTTTATAGGAGAAGAAAATAAATTTAAGTGCCTTAGTAATCAAATAAATTAATGTTTTTCAACTTGCTTCTGTGTTTTTTTTATATGCATATTTAGACTTATTTAGATATATATCTTTGAAATTGAAAGTAGAATATTTTTGTGGAATATAAAAATTGAAAGTGGAATATTAAGCATATTTTTTTTAACAAAAAGCATATTTTTTCAAAAATCTTCTGGTCACACTGGTTATAACCAATGTTAGTCGATTCGACTAAAACACTCCAAAACTAGTTTTAGAGGAGCTGTTAGTACATAAAATACATTAAAAGCTGTTGACAATAGAAAAACTATGTACATTCTACTAGAAATAAAAAAAAACAATATTGGTCTTTGTTTTTTTTAAAAAAAAATTTTTATAAGCTACTTATTTTATCAGTTTGAGATATACCACATAAGATTATTGAAAAAAATAAAATTAGTAAATAAACATAAAAAACTTAAAAGGCTCTTCTATTATTATACGAATAAAGCATTATTTATTATTATTAAAATAAAAAAGTTTAAATCAGTTGTTTAGCACAAGAGACACAATTCGCTGCGCCACTATATAAAACTTATAACCAAAATCCTATATTCCTACAACAAAGGAATTAACTTCGACTGAACCGAATTTAAAATACCCCCAAATCCGTATTTTGGTATATGCGAAGTTGTCAATGTTGTATAACGCTGATGACGCCTCTTTAAGGGGGCGTAGTTTTTATCCAAATATACAAAATTTTAAACTCAGAGTTCATCCAACTTATCAAAGCTTATGTGTAAAATATCAAGTTTAAACCATAACTTTTTGAATTTATTAAGGTTTTGTATTATAATGACGCCACTTTGTGTGTGAGGTGGGCGTGGTTTTAATCCAATTTTGACAAATTTCAAATATGTGGTGAATATTTCACTCCAAAGCTAATGTGCAAAATTTCAAGTTCATATATATATTTTTATGGCATTTGAAGAGATACCGTTTTGATAAAGTCACTTCTTATGGGAGGTAGGCGTTGTGTTCATCCGATTTTGCTTATTCCCTAATTTTGTCTTCGTTTTTTGAATATAAGCATATATCTTTTATTTCATTATGATAGCTTAAAAACTGTGGCTGTAATCGTGTCGACAGACAGATAGACGGACATGGCTTAATCGACTCAGGATGTGATGCTGATCAAAAAAGATCTCCTTATAAGCGTTACGAACGGAGTGACATAGTAAATATACCCCTTACGCAATACGCGTGTGGTATAAAAAGTTACGTTAAAGCCAATGTTAGTCGCTTCGACTAACACTACATTTATAAAAAGATTCACCCCATCCAATTAAAAAGGCAAATACATCCGAACGCAACGAGAGCAGCTTAACAATTAATGTGGTTACTACGATATAGATATAGAACACGATAAGATGAGAGAAAAAAAGGCTGTAAGAAAAAAATTGAGCAGTGTTAGTCGAAACGACTAATATTGGTTATCCAGGGTTAATGACTGGAGTTACACATGTTTACTCAACACATGTACGTCATTTTAATTATTGATACATTTTTTTTTCTAAGAAATAATTTTTAATCTTTCGTTTAATATGGGTTAGTTAAAATTTATACCGGGTGAAACTATTTCATGGATGCATCTTTTAATTAGTTCAACGAATATTATTTTAAGCAGTAGCGACCGAAAATTTGATGATACGGAGATTTAACTTCTTTAGCATTCTAAGGAATGAGCAGTAGTAATAATTATTTAAATAAATGCATATGTCGCTGGAATAACACAAAAAATTTAATAAGATTGTTAAAAATTGCGATTATTTACACAAATATATTTTTTCAGCAAAAACAAGAGTCAGGCTAAAGTTAAATTCTTCTCCAAGCATGAACACGATTCTCTGCTTTTGAGTTTTTAACAAAGTTACATATTGTGGTGTCCACAAATTGTTAAAATATTTACTTGTTTTATTTTGTATACTCTACGTTTAATTCTGTTTATTATTGATAATCATAAAAAAAGTCAAAGATAAAAATTTTAATATAAAATAAAAAAATTTAAAACCATACAGATTATAGGCCGAGAGGCAGCGTTGCAAATAGAAAAGCATTTCTGAAACTATGAATTGTTGTTTAAATGATTCGTTTTTATCACTCGTTCAATGATCTGAGCATCAGCTGAATAAAGAGTTATGGACCTGGCCGTGAAAAAATGTTAACTACGTAGAAAAACAATCAAGTCATAAGGATTTCTGAAGACTAGAAAATAATTAAGTTTGAAAAAATAACAGTCAGCTGCATAGAAAATTCGGTATTAATCATCAGCTACCCTTATGAAACGGTAAAAAAAGTGAAGGTTAAAAGTATTTCTGAAGTCACGAAACTTATATGGAGTATAACACCTTCAAAAGGATAAAGAAAATAATCAGCTGTACTTCAAATGATGGTAAGGCTGTCAGCTGGGGGTTGAAGGTGCCGAGTGTGCATAAGATATCAGCTTCAAGTAGTTTATTTAACTAGCTAACGACCATCTTTCAACTAGTATATCTTCGGCTTACTATTGATTTCATTAATAATAGTATACAAACTGATATATACAATATATAAATTTCAAGCTTTATTAAATTTATTTAATCCATATTTTGTTACTTTAAACTTTTTTAAAAGTGTGTTTCTTTTTAAACAAGTCTTTTTTTATTCGACTAAAAAATATATACAGTGTAGAACTGAATGCGTTCAATCATTCCTTTGTGTATGTCTTCTGAAATGTCCATCGTAGTCATCATCAATGCATTTAGTAATAAAGAATATAGTTTCTTGTTAACAAATCAATAATATTATTTAAAATATTGGTATTTCGATAATTTATGTCGTTTTTTTCTTATAGATGGCGTGAACAGTATATTTCGTGTAATAGTGATTGCTTGGCTTACATTACTATATACCTTAGTAAAGTATTTATATGTGTACAAATATTTTTTTATTTTTTCTCCTTAGTTTATAACAACACAATTTTTTTAAGTTTGCCAAAATTTTTTTTAAAGGATGTAGTTTATTTGTTGAACAGAGAATTCTTCTTTTCCTCGTATTCGTAGTACCGTTAGTCGAAAATAGTGTGAAATCTCACTTGAGCAATAGAAAATATTTATATGTGCACAATTGCTGTTTTTGTGTTTTAACTGCTATAACGTAGAAATTACGACATTTTTTGATAACCTTAGTAAGAAAGCCCATAAACATAGCGGTAATACATTTTTGGAACAAAATATGAGCACATTTTAGAGTTATTTTATTTTTCAAATAAAAATGCCAAGTGGAACCACTTTATCTAAAGAAAATCGTTGAAATATAAAAGGTTCAAATAAATCCGGTGTAAAAGCAGGTGCTATAGCTGCTAGGAAAAAATCGTCATCGAAACACCATAACAAATTTTTTAAAATACCCTGGCAACTATGCTATACTCAGTAGTGAAAGAAAATCCGTGATTGACCAATGGCACAAAAGACGAATCCGACGTCTTAGACCCTGTTCTCACTCGCCTTAAAAAAGGCAGAGTAATGGCGTTATTTTGACACTATGCATCTGTCAGGTGTTCTTACTACCGACTTTTTTAATCCCGCCTTATTTTGCATTCCGAGAACAGTCCATAAATGTGGTGTTAAATTTCGGAGAATTCATTACTTTGTAAGTCTTAAATTAAACAGCAACGCAAACAGAAAACCCAACCAATGCAAAACAAAATTTATTTGCGCTAAAACATAAGAGAACCACGAGGAAAATGAGGCACAATGAAACTTCAAAGTAACAGACGTCAAAATGAATCGCAAAATTTTTAAAATTTTTGAAAATGCTGCCTCACTTAACTTGTCACCTTCCCACTTCCCACCTTACCTGTAGACGTCAAAATTAATCCGATGTTCCGCCTAACGTAAGGCGCGTGAGAACAGGCTCTTACTGTGCAGAAAGGGATGAGTTGTGGTAAAATGGCTTCGCATTTGGATCTAGGGGTTACTAGAAACAGAATCCAACAAATTTGGGAATGAAAATGCCAACGTAAGTTATAAATCGCCCTTCTCTAGGCTTGGGCATTTTAGTTCACTAAAAAGATCGCTCTTTTTAGTTCAGTTGAGTTTAATGAACTAGTTCGTTCATATAGTTCCTTTAGTTCATTTAGTTCGTTCGCTCTTTTAGTTCGTTTCGTGCACTCGTTCATGTTGTTAGTTCGTTAGGGGTTATAGTTCGTTTGGTGTTTTAGATCGTTAGATATGTCAGCTCGTTACATTTTGTACTTTTTAGTTCAATAGGTCTTTTAGTTTGTTTTGTTTGCTCTTTCATGATCAGATCTATAAAATGAAACGAACTATACGACCGAATCAATCATTAACTGCGGACATAAAAGAAATTTACATAAAAATACAACATATGGGGCATTCCACACAATATTTGCCACAAAAATTTGTTTTCGCAAAAAAGTTTTCTTTACCGTTCATTAGTGAAAAACTGTATCAGCACGGACTCAAACCATTGTTGAGTGAAACAAAATTGTTTCTAGTTTATTTCGATCTGACTCGCTTCAAAATCGATTGAACTAAAAGAACTTAAAGAACGAGAATCAACGAACTAGTTCACATAGTTCTTGAGTGCGAATAGTTCAATTGAACTAGTTCGTTCGTGAACTACCCAAGCCTACCCTTCTCTCAACCCAGGCTTCTACCATGACACATTGCGGCCATTCTAGCATATGCCGAAAAAAGCAAATTTTGAGAGAAAGAATTTGGGAATGTCATATTAAGTGATGAGAAAAGATTCAACCTTGACGGGCCCAACGGTTGCCAGAAATACCGGCACAATTTGCGATATCCACGACAAATTAGGTATGCGCGTAACCATGGGCGGGGATCATTAATGATTTCAGCCGGTTTCAGATACTTTGAAAGTCTCCCCTGTTATTTATTTCGTGCAAATCGAATGTACAAATGTAAATTGAGTTATTAGATGATGTGTTTATTGAGTTCACATGCTATAAATATCAGGATAACTGTATTTTTCAGCATGAAAACGCACCAACAAATCCTTCCCGAGCCACAAAAGACTTTCAATAAATCTGAAATATACCCGTACTGTAGTGACCTGCTGTTAGTCATGACTTGATTCCTATCGAAAACCTGTGAGGCATTCTTTCGGCCCAAGTTTATAAAAACGGGCGCCAGTTCGAGTCGATGAAGCATCTGAAAACAGTTATTTAAGATGAATGACGGAAAATTGATGGCTCCATCTGCAGATCGTTGATGAACTTCATGTCCTTCACGCTTAACCAAATCATATATAAGAACGGAAGACATATTCTTATACAAAATCTTTATACATTTATATTTTATTCCATAAAATCAATAAAAATAGGTTTTGCACTTATAAATATTTTCTATGAACTTTTTTAATACATTATAATTTTTTAATAACAAGTTTTTTAAATAAGATGTATCTTGTTTTACATATACTTCCTTAATACTATTTCAATAAAAAAACAATATAAAAACAAATGAAGTTATGTTTGCTTAGAATTGCGTTTGAAGTGTTGCACATATAATTATTTTACTGAAGTACTATTTTAAAGGTTAGACTTCAGACTATCTTCTTTCAAAAACTGAGCGTCGCACAGTGTAATAATGTCAATAGGATGAGGGACAAAAATAGAAGGAATCATCTTAGTTAAATGCAATTCTGCATGTGCAACGCTGCACTAATTTTCATCAAGATCGGACCTTCACTACAGCTCTTAACCACGGGGATGGTTGTTTCAATTAATAAATGTGAAGAGAATTGTCCAAACACAACATTTTGTTTTTTTTTTTAATGCATACATTTTTTTAACCCTTAACCATTACCGAATTATAGTCTTTTTTAAAAATAGCGGTTCATTTTTTATATAATCGCAGTTTTTAGTTATTGCTATATAAAATAATTTTTTTGAACTTTTCGAATATTATCCAATATTTTTTGATGGGAACTTAGAGACATACTAAAAAGTTAGCCATTTGAGCTTGAGCCCAAATTAAACAAAAAAATTTAAAAACTCTGTGAGTAAAACCAATGTCCTGGTGAATAAAAGTATTGTACGTATGTCTTGTCCCTATTTTGACAATGAATAAAATTTATATAAGCTATTTGTTGGAGTTCAGTTAAATGTTGATTTAAAAATAATTGTATTTTGTTGAAGAGGAATTTTAAAAGTAAGAAGCTAAATAGATTAAAAATAAATATCTGTATTCCTAGAAGCCAGAGCCATATTAAGAAAACTTACTTAAATATTAATAGTTACTTGTTATTGTTATTGTTATTAAAAATATTGTTGTATTTTGTTACTTTTTTGCATAAAGTCACCTACGTAGCACCATCTGTCTTAGATACAGTGATGGAAAAAATAATAGAAACGACATACATTCTCACAATTCAAACCATATTGATAATATTTTTGGCAAATTCTATGAAAGGAGCCCACTGTAAATGATTAGTTGATAACAGTACTTTATTTTGTTTTCGCTTTTGTGCATCTTTCGTCATAAATACTTGTTGTGTTTGAGTGTTTTTATTCGACCACGATTTTGCATTGGAAAAAAAATAGAAACGCGATTAGATTTCGTCAAGATATCTTCTTAAAACGTGTGAAATATTTTATATGAGGTACTTTTTGGAAATTTGAAGATGAAATAAGGCGTCAGAATAACAAATTTTATTTATTATTTTATTAAATTTGTCCTTTTATCTTGTTTTTGGATTCAGAATGGGTCGTGGAGTGCATTGCACCGAAGTGGAAAGAGAAGTTATCGGTAATCTCAAAAACGAAGGCAAATCAATGGCTGAAATTGCGCAATTAATGAATTGTTCAAAAAAAAAGTATTTTCCGCAATACATTTTGAAGAAAAACAAGAAAAAAGAGGCAGAAAGCGAAAGACCTCCCAAAAATTTGATCAGCTTCTTGTTCGGAATAGGCTGATAGAACGTGGTTTGAAGGCACATTCAGCAAGGAAAGTACCATTCCTCAGCAAGAAAAACATCCAGAACCGGGTCCATTTTGCAAAAAGACATTCAGGGCGGACAAATTGGAAAAACGTCTTGTGGTCTGACGAAACAAAGGTGAATTTGTTTGGATCTGACGGAAAACCCCAAGTAAGACGCCCAAAGAATACTGCGCACGATCCAAAATACACAATAAAAACCATTAAGCATGGTGGTGGCAACATTATGCTATGGGGATGTTTTTCATCAACGGGTGTTGGTCCCATATATTGGGTGAAAGGTAAAATGTGCGCCACGGACTACGTAAACATACAGTAAAATGCTGCCATATGCAGAGGAAGAAATGCCATTAAAGTGGGAGTTCCAGCAAGATAATGACCCCAAACACTCATCAAAACTTGCAAAAAAGTGGTTCCAGGACAACAAAGTTTCTTTGATGGAATGGCCTTCACAATCACCAGACCTTAATCCAATAGAACACCTATGGGGAATACTAAAAAAACGAATTGCTGGGTTTAAGTCTAAAAATAAGGAAGATTTGTGGAAAAAAGTGGAGTCCGTATGGTACGCTATTGATCCTTCACTTTGTTCCAACCTGGTGAATTCCATGGGTCGTCGGTGTGCCAAAGATCTAGAAAACCGTGGTAGAACTACAAAATATTAAAAAAAAAATTCATTTTACTTATTATTATTATTATTTACTTATTTTTACTTATTATTATCATCAAAGACTTTGAAAAGTTTCTATTTTTTTTTCCAAGCGTAATAAATGAAATAACATTTTTTTGTTACATGAACTTTTAGAAATACCTTCTTATTTTTTTTATTTTGAAACATAATGGGATGAATATTAAATAAAATTTACAACATTAAAAAAAAAATCATTTTACAGAAGAAAATTTGAAAGTTAAAAAAAAATGGTCGTTTCTATTATTTTTTCCATCACTGTATACCAATATACGCATTTTTGGAAACCAATTTAGTTTTTAAAGTCTTAAAACTGTTCTGTCTACCCCTCCATGACAAACATCATCATGAGCTGATTTAAGGACACGCCAGCGGACAAAATTTTGTACCTCTAGGTACAACAAATAAACTACCAACTTAAATTTTTTTAAATAGTCACCTGTTTTTATTAATGTATTCCTTCTCAACTCCCTTTTTCTAGTTTCTACTATTGCTATATGCAGTGAGAAGAGCACTAAAAATATCATTCAATGAAGGATCCTGTCGCTGTAAGGTGTATACCCAATCTGTTTCGGCCATTCCTATCATACATATAGTAAAACCAACAAACTCAGTTTCACTAAGCTGAGCTATTTCCGGTTCAAAACTGTGATATTTCTGCTCCAAGTTAGGGGTCGTCCATAAACTACGTTACTGATTTTACGGTTTTTTTACCCCCCCCACTCCCCCTGTGTTACTTTTCGTAGTGCTTTTCAAAACACCTCCCCCCCATAAAGTAACGTGACATATGATATTAATTCAATCGAATGATTATATATTTTGACTAGCTCTGACAATTTTCACTAATATTAGTGACTAGTATGACTAGATACATTAAAGAAAAAATTGGAAAAAATCAATAATTAATATCATCTGTAAAAGCTATTCCATCCGCGATCCAAGATATGATGCTCTCAATCACTGGGATAGAAGAAGCTGGTAGCTTTGTTGAGGATTCTTCAAAATAGAATTTTTCATCGGATTCTATGTCGACCCATTCAGGTGAATCCTCATTTCTAACGCAAAGAAATTCACCTGGTCTTTGACAGAGTACCCTTAAAAGCTGCACCCGAGCTGCACCAAGTTCTGTGTTTTTGTGTAAATGCTTTCTGAAAATTGATTTATTTAAATAGTATTTTTTATTCCAATTTATTGTAAACGATATAATACAAACTTATGACAATTCAAAGAAGTTTTAAAACGAAATACAAGGCGCAGATAGGACACGACCTTGAACCGATTTCTTCTTTCTGAGAAGGACAGTACATGTCATACGGTATCTCCTTTGATCAAGAACATTCAGGGCTTAACGTCAAAGCCTGTCGCAAAAGCAAAGACCCAAATTTTTCAGACGTGTGTTGAGATGGTGAAGGAATACCAAAAGGTTCCTGTGTCGAGGAAAAAGGTGGTGGAAGAAATCGTTGAAACAAAAGTTAACCATCAATTTAGGCGATCAAACGTAAACATGTAAGGTCAAAAATTTTTGAAATGATTGTGTTATTAATTAGAGGTTTTTCGTCGATTTTTTAATTTTTGGTAACGTTACAATATCTAAACACCTCCCCCCCTACCGTTACTTATCGTAGTGCATTTCAAAACCCCTTCCCACCCCCCTAGTAGTAGTTTATGGACGACTCCTTACTTGTTTGCTTGCTGAAATAAGCAACTTTACGTTTTTCTTTAGATTCACATACTTGAATTCACATACTTCAGATTCACATACCTGCCAATCCTAATTTGACTGACATCTGTGTGAATTTCGTGTTCATAATTTAGATTATAAATGTCTTATATAGGAAATTCGCAAAGTTTATTTTTCATATTTTTAAAAGCCATATTTTCAGCTTCAGTCCACTGGTACTTTGCATCCTTTTTTAATAACTGATTCAAAGGGTAGACTATTTTTAATAGCCTTTACTTTAACAGCACATTGCTGTATGCAATTAAATCCAAGATAATTATTTAATAATAATTTTATCACATTTATTTAATTAAAATGTTAAGTTCATTTGTTTGCATACTTCCAGTAAATTTTCAAATGTTTTCATTATACTTTTTAAAATCGGTTCCATAAATCACAATATCGTCCATGTAAGCAATAATATTTTTTTTTTATTATGTTATAACGCTTTTATAACGGAGTTTATAAAACACGGCAGGTATATTCGTTAAACCGAACGGCATTCTCTTATATAAATAATATCCACTTGTAGTAACAAAAGCAGTGAGGCTACGCGATGCTGGTATCTGATGATATCCAATTGTTAATTTTGACACTATGAACAATTTAATATTGAAAATTTGGTTAACAGTCTCTTCAATATTTCTCATTGGAATAATTTCACGCAATGTTATTTGGTTTAAGTCGCGATAATCAACTACCATACAGAAGCTATCATCGTTTTTTAACCAATAGTGCTCAACATGCATACTGGCAGAAGAAATGCTATATTATGTCGTGCTTTAGTAAATCTCCAGCAATCTCATCTAGTTTTTCACGCAAATGATATGGTACCCGAAATGGTATATGATTGACAACTTTAGTCTTTTCACTCGATTTAATTTGCATTTAATTTGCATTTCTATCGAACTTATTTTACCTAATTCCGACAGCTTTTCTGCAAAGCAACTATATAAATTTAGAAATTAAAAAATTATTTCTTTCCATCCACAACATTTAAACTATTTCCCAATTTTATTGATATATCTGATATTGTCGTATTGTTGAATAATATGCCTGAGTAATATGCCTGGACTCGTGGGGTACATACGAACCCCAGTGATTAAAATCTTTGTACATATTTAAATATTGATTATTTTGTCTCAAAAAAATTCAGAGGTTATCCTTAGATACCACTTTAAACTGTAGAATAGTCCAAGTTGAAAAATTAAAGAGCGTTCATAAAAAATACGGAAAACTAGAAAAAATTCCAAACAAATCAAAACGAGAAAGAACGTGGGGTATGTGTGTACCCCACGAGGCCAGGTGAAGGTTAACAAAGTAGTCACTCGGATGACTCCGCACATTCGACGGATTAATTTTTTTGATTGAGACTTATATGTTCATTTGAAATGTTCGTTTTCACGAGGTAAACTCACACCCGAATGATCTAAACAATTTTGTCCAACTACCATTCCGCAGTCATGATCGTTATTTCTTACCACTGATATATTGATTAGCAACTGAAAGTTTTGAATTTTTACCACTTTGTTCATTTTAGCAATCGAAAAAACTTAATTGTCACCAAAACCAATTAATTTTGTGTTACAAGGTGAAAAATTCCAGCCATAATGTTGCACTTTACATATTTTAATGGTAGAACATTCACTTGCCAAATCACAGAAAGCTTTAATGAAATTTGAGCATTTTGAGTGAGATCATTACTATTTGCAACTAATAAACGTGCCATTTTAGCAGAATGTTCTGATTTAAAATTGCACTCATTAAACCGCTTTCTCAGTTGCTTGCAACTTTTTGTGTTAGCAAATAGCTTAATTTAGAGAGAACTTAAAACCTATGTTAAAAATTGCTTAAACGTAACTTTTCAAACTCCTAAAAACGTATAACTTCTTTATCTCTTTTTTTCTTTTAATCGTAGTCTGTAAGTATTTTGGTTGTTCTACTGTTTAATCTATGAGAAGTAAAAACTTCCTCTTTCATGTAATCCAGAAATCGGTTTCATTAATATCTATCTAGCTTACAAAATGCTGTACATTAATATGGGCATGTCATTGATATTAATCGAATACTCTATCCACGGCCACAGAAATTATTTTTTATTTAGTGTTTATGTAAAGAAAAATTAAAATGGATGCAACTGCATTACATTCTGCATTTGCATGCAATATAAAAAGTAATTCATAATTGATTTATCTTTCATTAATTTCATTTATGTATTATAGAATCCAATATTGGAGTAAAACTAAACGAATTTCTACAAATTTTTGCTAAATATAATAAATTTAATTAACTCAAGACTAAAACTTTCGTTTACTCATGTAATTAACTTGGCTGCCATTTGCATAAGTAAGAAAATTTTACTCACAAAGACAAATACTACTATGTAGTATGCAAGATATACAAAGTTCAAATCTTTAACATTGACTTTTTGTTGTTATTTACTTACAAATCCAGTGCCTGCTTTAAGGAATGTTAACATTTCAATTTATAGGAGAAATTTCAAATATTTCCATTAATTAAGAGTCAGTCTAAAACAAAGAAATTCTTTGCAAAGAATATGAATCAGTCTGTGCAAGATTTCTGCTAACTCAAACAAAACAAAAAAGTCGATGTCTACTTTTAGGCATGCCAATAAATTTTTTACCAGATTATTGAATACAATTAAAATTCCAACAGAAAATAAAAATCTCAGGAAGCATTAACTTGCACTGCTTCCTTCAACTAAGGATTCAAAATAAGAAACTAGCGAAAAGTCAGAAGAAAATAATTTCAAATGAAGTAAAAAAATTGTCAAAAGTTAACAGAAAGAGTGATATGCGCGCACAGTTATACGCTGGTCCCAAAAAGGTACAAAGCAGAGAACTTAACAATAAAGCGAAGCCAACTAAAAAATAAGAAAAAGCAGTCGAAGCTATAGCATAAAAGGCGCATAAGTGGTTAAAAAAATGGACAAAGGATTGCAAATAAAAACCGAAAACGAACGTTAATGCAAAAGCATTGCAAAGCAATGATAAATAGCTCGCTCCGGGAAGAGAGAAGAAAAGAATAAATAAATTTTTTGAACTCACAGAACTAACGAGTAACTTCCATGTAAGAGATAACATAAAAATGATGTGGGGAGCAAAAGAATAGATAGTGAAGGTAGTAGCATAAATTGGTTGGTTCAGACCCGTAGTCAACGATGGGCACATTTTAGGAGTTCAAACAGCCCATAAGGTCCTAAAATACAAATCAATCAATTGAAAGATTAAAACAAAAAAGCTTTGCTAATGTCTTACAATATATTTTTAAGAACCACAATTTTACTATTTCCATTTCGAAATTTTAAAAACCGATAATCTCGAATCAAAATAAAATTTTGATAGCATAGCAAATCCGTTTGAATCCGTTTCTAAAGTCGAATTTCACATTCTAAGAGTTCTCAAGAGTTGGGTGGTCAAGCTCTACCAAAAATAATTTTAGAAAAAATTAGGATCTCTTCCTCTCCCACAAGGACAAAGTTGTTTTTTTAAAAAAACAGTAAAAAATCACGATCTCAATATGCTTTCGATTTTGTAAGAAAAACTACAAATGTCTTAAAGCAAAAGTAAATTAAGACTTTGGCAAACAATATTTTCGCAAACTATATTTTTGGTTTTTACCCACAGTGTCCTGTGCGAAGGATATTCGAATCTAAAAGAACACTCGAAACAGCACAGAACTCTAATTTGTTACCTGAGTGTCTAAATTTTGGTGATATTGATTACAGTGTTAAGGTTTTCCTTAAATTTGGCGAACTAATAATTTGAACATTTTTCGCATATGCATTTTTCTGTTTTGGAGAAATGTATACTCTAATGCAATTTTTCAAAAAAATTAATATCATGTTTTATGTCTCGGGCACCAGAAGTTGTACCGAAGATAATTTTCTTAATTCGGATTCTGCAAATAGTTTTGAATGAAACCCTGCCTAAAATATCGTTTTTAAAACAGCAATAAAAGAATACGATTTTTTTTTTCCTATTTTGATATTTTAAAAAAAAATTACTTCAAGCTTGAAATGTAACAATTTTGTTCATTTTTTCTTTATAATTATTAATTCATTGAAACACTTCTTAACAATAATTGTTAAGTCAGTTGAGACCCATTGAATGGCAAACGCAGAAAATCAAAATTTTAATATA
Organism: Dichetophora obliterata; assembly: GCA_963920525.1. NCBI lineage: Eukaryota > Metazoa > Arthropoda > Insecta > Diptera > Sciomyzidae > Dichetophora > Dichetophora obliterata. Next base: position 100,899,507 of record OY986437.1, read on the forward strand.
ACATTTTTGTGAATAAAGAGGAAAACTTTTCTTAAATATCGAAATAGGAAAAAAAAAACGTGGTCTTAACATGGTGTTGGAAATTGATACTCTTGGACAGGGTGTGGTTCAGAAATATTTGAAAAATCTAAATTAAGGAAATTATCTTCGGTACCACTTCTGATGCCCGAGATATAAAACACTATCTTAATTTTTTGAAAAAGTTAAAAGATTGCATTCAAGTAGACATTTCTCAAAAAGCAGAAAATACATATGCAAAAACAAATTCAAACTATTAGTTTACCAAATTTAAGGAAATTGCCAACACTATAATCAAAATCACCAAAATTTAGACAATCAGATAGCTATCAAAGGTTCTGTGCTGCCTCGAGTATACCTTTAGATTCGAATATCATTTACACAGGACACTGTGGGTAAAAATTAAGAAAGGCATTGTGTTTGGCATGATATTGTTAGTTAAAGTCCTTATTTACTTTTACTTTAAGACATATGTAGTTTTTCTAAGAAAAATTAAAGCATTTTTTATTTTTTTTCTTAAAAAACCACTTTTTCCTTGCGGGAAAGGAAAACATCCTTATTTTTTGGGAGATCTTGACCACCCTATTAAATTTTTGAGACCTCTTAGAAAACGATCTCAATTTTTCAATACGCCCTAATATTTACTGCTTGCAATAGAGATTACTTTGAAAAAAAAAAAATAATATCAGTGATTAATTGAACAGTTTGCCTTTAATTAAAGTATTTCGGGTACTTTTTGATCAGAAGGTATAAACTAGAATCGCAAAAGCCTAATGTTGGAAACACAAATGGTTGTACGAATTAAGAAATACTAGTTTATATTAATTAACTACAAAGAATGTCTTCACTAGCTATCTCAAGTATAAATTTTCAAACTGCATTTCACAAAAAAAACACGATCGAATTGCATGAGAAAGCAAAAAATCTGCCATTCACGAGACTTAAAAGTTCAAGCAGCTCTATGATACAAAAAATGTGTTTTATATTAAATCAAATTAGTAAATTTGTTTAAAACTAAATGAATTAAGTTCAATGCACGGATTCACTGGAGAAGAGAATTAATTCTCCTCAAGATACTTTTCGATTTTAGAATCTTGGTTTTTGCTCGCAAATTGTATCTTCAGAGAATTCATACTAAATTGTTTTCTAACAGATAAATAATTCATTAAGACTAATGTTAGAGCATCAAGCAAAAAAATATAAAACTTTGAATTAATATAGACCTTATTAACCTTAAAAATTTCATTTTTGTTTTGCAGTTTATAATACACTTTGTGCTAAAACCACAGTAAAATATGACTTTTTCATTTATATGGTGTTTTTACAAAGGGCCCAGACATCATAGCCTACGTTTTAAAATTCTCACATTTAGTTTTAATCGCTATGTCAACGCAATTAAGACATACCTTTCAGCAAAGTACATAGTATTCAATGAGAAATCCTTTTTCGGAGCCGTTTGAACAAAATTTGCTTTTGAAAGTCCAAATATATGATTTTGAAATTATGGTTTATTTACTTTTCTACTATTTTTAATTAATAGAAAATTTTTCAAAGTCGTATCTATAATTTTTGATTTCAAATTGTTTTGAAAAGTAAAACTATACGTTTAAAAGCAACCAATTTTTTAAACAATTTATAATAACAACAAAAAAATTTCTTTTTCAATTTTCTTTCTTTTTTGATGTTACACATCTTACTTGTGCGTAAGATTTCAGTTCTGCCCAAGTCCCAGCTACCGCGTTGTTTTCTTTTTAACGGCTAAAATCAAAGTCATGGTCTTATTAAAAAAAATTTTAACATTATTATTATTATTATTATTAATTACACTAGCTTACAAAATCCAGAAAAATCTCTGTGACCAAGACTTCTTTATAAAATTCATATGCGGTAGGTCCCTAGATCAAAAATAAAAAATAAAAAATTATCTATGGATAAATTTTTGAGATATCGACCAAAGAATTTGTTTGCTTTTTTCGAAAAAGGTGACTTGTCATTATTCGTAATAAATTCTGTTTGGAGTGAGGGATTTGACCAAAATTACATTTTTATAAAAACAATTAAATTCGAAATAACTTTTTCATACATATTGACCTCATCTGAAGAAGAACTATGGAGCTATGAATTATTATTTACATAATTTATTTTTTTTTCGTGAAAATCTGTTGTTGGAAACTTATTTAATCACCTGAAAAGTAAAGAATTTGGTAACGACCACAACATTTTTATTTTTTTGTACAGCATAAGTTTTTGCAAAACTTTTAAGCCTAAAAGAAATAAAATCTATGGACAAGTAGAAAAGTTACAGACATTAAAGTGAGATAACCCATTTTTAATTTTTTTCAACTTTTTCATTTTATCTGCTTCTAATGAAAATTTTTGCAGCCCATTAAAAAAAAATTTGTTTTAAGCCTCTAAACATTGCAAAACTGCATTTTATCATCTTTATTTTTAAAAATGGCTAAGAGTTTTACTATTTTCCTTATTGTGATCCTTCTTAAATTCTCTTATAAGAAACCAGTTGTAGTCTCCTATCATTGCTTCATCCCAATGTAGCTTTGGTTTCCTTTTTATCTTTTTTCAATACTTTTTATTTAACTAGCTTCTAATAGTTTATGCTGTACAAAAAAAAAATGAAAAATGTTTCAGGTGATTAAATAAGTTTCCAACAGCAGATTTTCACGAAAAAAAAAGAAATTTTGTAAATAATAATTCATAGCTCCATAACTCTTCTTCAGATGTATCAAAAAGTTATTTCGAATTTAATTGTCTCTTATAAAATTGTAATTTTGGTCAAATTCGTTAATTCAAACAGAATTTATTACGAATAATGACAGGTCACCTTTTTCGAAAAAAGCAAAAAATTCTTTGGTCGATATCTCAGATAATTTTTTATTTTTTTTTAGCTTAAGGAAGCATAAGGAACAGGGCCTGGTCATTTTCGGACTGTAAACTAGTGTTATTTACATTAATTAATAAAAATTTTTAAATTTTCAACATATTTTTTTTTTAATTTGAAGAATTAGAGTTATAATTACAAAAATGGAATTAAAATCTTAGTTTTAAAATGGAATCTCTTGTGGCTTAAGAGATAAAAAGTATTTAATAGTACTTTTGGGCTTACTAGTAATAATTTCCGAAGAAGATTACAGCACTTACGAAAATAAGTAATAATAATATATAGTATAAAAATAAGTTTTATGGTGTTCTTATGAAAAATTATATGAGCATAATTTTATTTTTAATTACAAAACAAATTTATTTAAAACTAAAAATAAATTTTTAAATCTTAAGCATTTTTAATTTTTTTTTATTTTGAATAAATAACTATTACTACACTAACAATGCTTGCTAAGCTTTAGAATAGAATTTGTTATATTTTAAGAGATACAGTACTATATTTGTTTATTATTGCTCAAAACTTTTTTAATAATCATATTAAAGTATCCCTTAAACTAAGAAAGATCCCATTTCAAGACTTGGGAATCATTTTAAGTATAAACTAATAAGAGTATTTCTTTAAAATGAAAAATAAATTATTAATGACCAAGTTTTAAAAACATTTCAATAAAGTTTTAAAAACATTTAATTAAAGTTTTAAATAACTTGTTTTAAAAAGTTCTTGGTAACAGGGTTTCGCAAAAAACATAAGAGAAGCATATAATGGTTGCAGAAAAAATGCCAATTTTCAGAGAATAAAAACAAATTTATAAAAGATAAAGCCACATTCAAGAATCATTTTAAACGTAGTCAAATTTACAGAAAAAAAATATCCCCTATCAAATCCTTAAATAGCATGTTGGTATCAATATATTTTCACCGGTCCCCCACACAATAAATCTAGGCTACGGGCATGCAAAACACAAGTGACACTGGCTCATTTTGGAGTAAGTATAAAAAAAACCGATAAAATGTGTGGAGCAGAATGAAAAACTTCAAAGGAGGTGAGCGTAGAAAAGTAGCAAGAAGATGAAGAAAATGAAATAATAAAAAAAAAAGATACAGTAACAAATCATGCAGAAAGGATTTCAAACTTGGCTGAATGCTTGTTGAATGATATTTATTTTCCGGCAATGGAGCTTTTTATCTTTTTTCGCTTTTCCTGCGCTATGCCGCAGACAGCGTTTCATTCACAGGCGTCCAAAAAGCTGAAGGAGTACACGAAGATTTATATATGTACACTTGAATATACATGTGTAGGTCCTAGCTACACATGTATATCATAACATTTTTATGGATATTTTTTCCTTTGCCAAAGGCAAAGCAAAGTTGATAAAATAGCAAAACTTCATGCACATTTTTGATAAATTCTTTAGCAAAAATATTACTAGATAGTCGACCAGTTTCGGAAAGGTCTTATATATTTGCTATAAAAAAAAAGTTAATATGTTTCGAACCTAAGCGATTAAAAAAACTGAGCGGGTTTTGAGCGCATTGACCTAGTGTCGTGAACTCGAACAACTTTTTTTAGCATACTTTCAGGCCAAGGTTTAAACAGCGAAAACAAGCGAGCACAAAAACCTTTTCATAAGGAGTTTTTGAGCTTGACTCAAAAAAACATTATGGAAAACATTAAGCATACTTAAAAAATTATTTTTTATAAGTTAATAAACATATTTCAAATGTAATTTAGTTTGGAAAATTTTTTTTTCGGTTCAATCGATTTTTATAAAAATTTTTATCGTGTCAATATGCAAAAATGATTTCCTGCTTTATTCTGTACAACGAAAATGCACACCAACGACAAGCAAGACACGAGAAGCAATACTTTTTTCTATACGAAATTCTATTGCTTCTCGTGTCTTGCTTGTCGTTGGTGTGCTGCTTCGTGATACAGAATAATGCACTTAAAAGGACTTTCAATTATGCAGTAAAAAAAATGAGTGGGTTTTGAGCTCATTGACCTTAAATTTTATTAAAAAAAATAATGCGTTTTGAGAAATAAAAAGACTCTTATAGTCGGAAGACTAAATTCCTTTTCCATCAAGTTTGTTATACTTGTAGGCATAAATTTTAATAGCGACCTCAAGCGAACACAATTATTTTCATAACAGAAAATGATATACTACATCTTTCTGTAAAGCGAAACAAAGGCTGATGGTCGGGAGAGAAACGAGCAGCACCACGTTCAGCCTACATTTCGTTATATATAAAAATGCAGTTAAGCTATAGAAAATAAACTCACAAAACAAGCTCTGAAATATTTTCTATTAAAAAAGCAAATTACAACTTGCATTTTGGTCAATTTTCTTGATTTATATTTTTAAATAGTTTTTGTAAAGGGCTCAACCACTGTGCGATGAGATGTAGAAAAAACATAACAAGAAGAAGACAATGTGAGGGTGGCAAAAGAGGGAGCGGAATATCGTCGTGTTAAGTATATTCATTGCTAGTCTTCATCGGTGGTGGATAAGCGAATTGAATGAAAAAAAAAAATATATAGACATCATGTAAATCTATATTGATGCTTAAAGCAATAAATTACTTTTATACGCTGCTTTTAGGCGCCATGCGGTAACTTTTTCGGCTATTTCATAGCTGCCAACGACTTGTGTTGGCATTAAATATTTATTAATTTTGTTTTTATCGCACATTTAATCATGATAGATGTACTACAAGCGACTATTATAAGCTACAGATGAGCTAATAGGCAATGCAGAATGAGCCGAAATGTTAGCAACAATTTATTAAAGTTGTCAAATATTCTACTCAAAAGTTAAAGGCTGATATTGAGTAAGTTTAAAAAAGCTTTTAAGGCCGACAACATATATTAATTGTAAATTTTATAACAAAGCTTGTTGGAATATGAAAATTTACGTAGAAGAAAAAAAACACCCAGAATGCTGAGCAGACATTTTAACAATTTGTAAACAACAATTTAAGTAAAACAACAAGTTACACAAATAAAAATAATTAACTAGATAGCCACAGGACCGGTTGCTGACTTCAACGAAGACGACTTGCTGAAAATCTGCTAGTTTTCAAGCTTTTCAAACTGTAATAAATTCAAAAGAACCCAGAAAATTAGCCAGAAAAAAAAAACAATTTGAAGTTAGTTCAAGTCAAACAAACAACAAAAAAGAAAATAATAGAAAATAAATGGAAAATTTTAAAATTAATATCAAGTAGAAAGAATTTCTTGAGGGAATTTTTGACCTTAAATGCGGGCAACTAAAAATTCAAATAACTTGTACAAGTTAAAGGAAGACACAACAACAACAACATCATCTCATAAAAACCTACTAGTGCTCAAGATAGCAAAAATGTTTTAACACACATTGCTTTTTTTCCTTTTGATCAACCTACAAGGCTCCCTTCCACCTACAATTAAACTTAGGTTTAGCATAAGAAACCACTAGCTGCTTGACTTAAGTTACACTCGAAAGCTGATAAGTAAAAAAAAATATTCCCAAGTTCCAAGCACACTTTAAGCTATATAAAATTAAGAAAACTTATAAAGAAGACATATAGGAAAAAGAAAACAAGAGAGAGCAACAACGGGCAATATTTGACTAGTCTGACTGAATTGCTGATGGGTTCAAAGGTAAACCTCCAGAGTACAGAGCCAAGAAGCTGATAGAATAACTTTTATTCGACCCACAAAAAAATTATGCAATAACAAATTCATCAAATAGAACTCCAACCAAGCGCGTAGGACGTTATTTTTGTCAGAGAGGCAGCCCGATTAAAAATATTAGCAGGTGAATAGCAGTCGAACATGGGCTGCACGGACGTACAAGGGTCGAACATGGTCCAAAAATTATCCAAAAAGCCTAGCGGCCGAAAGTTAGGTCGAACAACCACCATACGAGACCTAAATTAAGTGTTGCGACCGTTAGATTATTCAACATCAAACGAATACGCATCAACAAAAGCAAGACTCACTCGGCGATGCTGATGTTGATAGTATCGCCACTTATGTGTGACGCAAAGGAAATTTTTTATATAAAATATGTAACAAACACAAAAAACAAATTTAATGAACAGCATACGTTAAAATTAATTCATTGATTTTAATGAAAAAATCATTGAATTTTAATGAATTGCTCATAGTTTTTAACGTACTGTTCATTGAAATCAGTGAAGTTATATTCATTAAAAATGTCTAAATAAATATCAATAATTTGTTTTCATTATTTTAATGGACTTTTCATTGACATCAATGAAAATTACATTGATTCCAGTTGTAAATCAAATTTTAACGAACCATACTTTGATTTTTAATGAACAGTTCATTGAATTCAATATTTAGGTCATTAAATGCTATGTATAGTTCATTAAATTCAATGTATAGGTCATTGAATTCAATGTATAGTTCATTGAATTTAATGAATGCTTCATTGAACTTAATGTATAGTTCATTAAATTCAATGTATTGTTCATTAATTTCAATGTATAGTTCATTAAATTCAATGTATAGTTCATTACATTCAATGTATAATTCATTAAATTCAATAGATAGTTCATTGAATTCAATGTATAGCTCATTAAATTCAATGCATAGGTCATTAAATTCAATATATTCAGTTCTTTAAATTCAATGTATACTAATTTATTCCCTTCCCAATTTTGTTTGAAGTGAAACGCGAAGTTGTGAAGACGTGTAGCAATTTTGTGTGTAAATTTTAGATAAATGGTGATAATAAATTAAATTTAAAGTGAAGAAAATGTTGTGCTTTGAATGTAAAATAAAATTTAAGTCTGTTGAATTACTATTAGCACTAGTAAATAATAGGATATATACCTGGCATTTTAAGTGACTGCTGCCATCATTTTCAAAAAATGTTTACATTTTTAAAGGATGAAAACCACATAAAAGATAAAGCTGTGCGGGCAAAGTTGGCAGAAATTGAAGATTTCACTAATTACAGTGGTAAGCTTAATTTTTCTCGAGGCTAAATAAATAAATAGTTATTTTTTTCAATTAATATCATTCCAGACAGTACTGCTATGAAACTTCTTTGGAGCCTTTATGGGTATTTGGTGCCCACTCAAAAAGTATGCAGTAAGGACAACTTTGGAAGAAAAACTTTCCTAAAGCATACAATTACCAGTTCTCAAGAGGCATTCGTTTTTGTTGGAAGCAGCATCCAGGAAGACGAAAATATTCAACCAGGCGAAAATATTCAACTAAAAATAAAGGCGAAAATATTCAACCATTAATCCTTGCTGTTGGAAAGAAGAACTTCTCCTCATTCCTCATTCATGGATGGTGCAAAATTTCAATTTGCTAGTTTTATTAGAGCCGTAGATGTGTGCTTTAAAATTTTTAAATTATTTCAATTAAAATATCCTGCGGCATGCACTTTCCTGTGGGAGTTTATTGCCGTATATTTTTATAAATTTAAAAACTATTCAAAATCTTCGAAAATTTGTATATTAATTGACTCTTTAAAATAAAAAAATATTGTTGAAATTGTAATTATTTCCTTATTTTAAAAATGTTTAGAGAGGGATTAACAAATAATTCGTTGAATTTAATGTATAGATCACTCATTCCAATGAACTAAATACATTAAATTTAATGAAATATACATAGAATTCAATGAACTGAATACGTCAAATTTAATGAACTCTACATTGAATCCAATAAACTAAATACATTAAATTCAATGAACTTAATACATTAAATTCAATGAACTTAATACATTAAATTCAATGAAATAAACATTGAATTCAATGAACTATAATACATTGAATTCAATGAACTATACATTGAATTCAATGAACTATACTTTGAATTCAATGTAAGGTTCATTGAACTATACATTAAATTCAATGAACTATACATTGAATTCAATGAACTATACATTGAATTCAATGAACCTTACATTGAATTCAATGTACTTTACATTGAATTCAATAAACTTTTCATTAAATTCAATGAAAAAATCATTAATTTTGGCATTTTTTAATGAACGTGTTCATTAAATTCAATGAAGTGTACATTGATATTCAAGGAACCATTCATTGAAAATCACTAAGTTTAATGAACAATTCATTAAAGTATGAAGAAAATTCATTGAAATCAATGACCACAGTTCATTGGACCAAAATCAATGAATAATTCATTGAAATTAATGCACCTTTTCATTAATATAATGTATCTTTTTGGTTCAGTGAACAAGCGCATGCGCAAATAAAACGAAAATCCTCCAAATATGTATTTGTTAAGTTAACAATCATCATTCACTTAGGTAGTATATTTATTGTATAACAAAAGCAAAATCTTAGGGCATTGATATTTTGGTCGGAGTTCATATAAATAAAGTGAACGCCATAAGTTAAATATTAAATACACAATTTATCAAAGTTGACTGACAAAGTTCACTTTATATGAAACAAAAATATTAAAAACTTTCGATGCCACACAGTAAAAAATATGAGGATAAATTTTATACTATTTGGTGTACAAATAAATCCAAACCAAAAATGTTTTGAAATTTATACCATCAAATCTTATAAAGTTTTCCAGACCATTTTTCTCGTCAGACCAATCGAAACCACTATATTTTTAAATTTCCCAATTTTGGAGAATTTTTTTACTTTCGAACCAGAATATATTCTGATTTGCACATGATATCCATATAAAATTTTTATATTATACTTGTTTTATTATTTTTATACTTAGCGGGCTCTGTACGGCCGCTTGAACCCCACTTTTTGGCCAAAAAGTCCAGCAAACGACTCTTGTACGATCGAGAAAAAGTTCATATAGGAAGCAGGCAAGGCACGTCATAAAAATGGTACAGTTGATTCCACGAATTAACAGTGTGTTGTAAATAGTATCCGACTGAATATTCAGTTTCGGTTAAAGTCAGCTTCGGCCCTTTTTGTCAGTTTCGGCTATTCGGCCTCAATATGGCCGAACCCCGAAACCGAAACTTTTGGTAACAATTTCTTGCATCAGTCACTTAATTCAAATATACAAGTTTGGTTTAATCAAAATATTTCCAACTCGTTATACAAAACAAAAATGATGAATTTTCCTATAGCTGGATTTATTGTGTAAACGCAAAACATTTTGATTAATTTTATGCGTTCCATACTTTCATTTTCGATTTTAAAACCTCTATTGCAATTAATATTTAAATTTTTTTTAATATATTAATAAATTAAGCTGCCAAACGAATATTGTGATTGTGGAATTAAGGGTAAGAATATATAAAACAAAGATAATTTGTTTTGTAGTTCCATTAAAATGTACATTGTAGGCAGGAACTTTCAGAGCCCGTGAGGTGCCCGGGTCACGAATTTTTTGGGGCCCTCTCAACCTCTTTGAAAAAATGATTAAATGTATACACGCCATGTATATTAAAAAAAAAAGTTCAATATTAGATAAAACACATTATTTGTTATTATTTTAACTGTCTTTTTAGCTTTTCATTGTAAAAGCGCATCTTTTATAACTGAAAAAATTAATTTTCTTGCTATATCTGGATTTATGTTCACCATGGAAAGGACATTTAAACAATTTTGGTCAAATGGTCGGCCCAGAGGCGGATTTACCACAGTCGGCGCTCTAGGTTTGAAAAAATATGCCACCCTTACCGTGTTACCATACATGTAAAATGTGTTCTAGCCATGACTTAATTGTAATATCAATACATTATTTTTAATAGCAAAATATTTTAGACTTCAAAGTAGGGTAAGTAGTAAGTTATTCAAATTAGTTGTAAGTAGCGCTTTAAAGACATTTTTTAGAAGAGAGACTTTTGCCACCGCAAGGACGTATGAAAAGTCGCTCAACACAAGGAAAATCATACAAAATCGAAAAAAAATTTAGTTCTCATTTAAAATTACTTTAATAAATCTCAAAAATATGTTTTTAATTTTCTTCCGGTTATGCTATGATATTTTTTTTTTGTGTGTTCGATATGCCAGAAAGGCCACTTTAAGGATTTTTGAAAGAAGTCAAGTTCCTAGGATTTGTCAATGCCACTTTAAGGATTTTTAAAGAAAATCAAGTTTAAAAATATTACCTCTACATTTTATTGCAACATTGTCTAATTTGGATTTTCGCGATTTCTTTTCGAAGATTAATATATTACAACTCTGGTAGTTTTTGTCAAATTTTCATGTTTAATAACTCATTTTGTAGAAAAATTCATTGAAGAACGTGATGCGTACCAATCTTCTTCAAATTTTTTAAATAAAGACTACTTTTGCCCACATAAATCAGATTTTCAACTTTAAAATCACTTGTGGCATATTTTAATATCAATATTTTTTTATGAATATTTCCCAATTTACTTCTGTTTTTTAAAGAAATAAAACTCCGTTTCGTTATTCATTACTTCTGAGAAAAAATGGGGACCACTCTAGTATAAGCATGCATGCGCCGTAATCAAAAAAAGTTGATCTTCTTAAGGTTGACTGAGTGTATTGTTTTGAGAAATATAATTTACTCACGCGGTATTTCTTTCGAGAACGTTTTCTGAAATGTTTGTGCTACTGACTGCAGGTCTTCGCAGCTCAGTTTATTACAATGACATAGGAATGAAAACTAATTTCAAGACAATATAAAATGAAATCAAGAACTGCTAAAAACACGTTGACTCCATCATATTTTTCTATGTCAGACTCAATTTTCATCGATCGGTTACAAGTAAATTTAAATGGAAATCCTATAATAAATTTCTATATTTAAAAGGCCAGTAGAAATTTTTTCATCTGAACATTTTTGTTTAATTTTTCTTATATGATATTTTTAATTTGGGGACCCCCTTCAGTTGCGTGGCCTGGGGCTCGAGCCCCTTCTTCCCCCCCCCTTCTAGAACCTGATTGTAGGTACATATTGTTTTGAGTGTGTACGGAAGATATAAAGTATGCAATACTTTTGAAATAAAAAATAAAATAAAATTGATCTTATATATTATTATAATAAACTTCAATATTCAAAGAATACTTTTCTCATATAAAATTTAAGTTTCAATAAAAAAAAATTATTTGTAAAATCCAAAATGTTCTTATTAATAACCAGTTTTGGTTTCGGCCAAATATTATAAAATTGCCGAATATTCGGTTTCGTCCGAAATTCCGATTCTGGTCGGACACTAGTTGTAAGCATCGCAGAGTGTGCGATTTGGTTAAACTTGCAGGACAAAATTGCAGTTTTTTATAAGATGATTCTTTTATTTATAAAAAAAAGAGGAATAATCCAAGGCTTTTTGAAATTCGCTCTTATAAAAAAAGTTATTTTATATTATTTTTGTCTATAAAGAGAGATAATGTTGACATTTTTCAACTTTGAAACGGAAAATTATATTAGTACGACACTGAGAAAAAGTTTCCTTCTATCAATTAAGATTTGGTTATAGTTTAAAAATGGCATACTTTCTTATGGTGAAATAAATATTGGGTTATTGAAAACAATATAACCTCAATACCGTATGCACCTGTATTTGAGGACACTCATAAAAACAAAAAATGTTTTACATTTTTTTTTTCATTTCAGATCATCAATGAAGAACCATGGCAGAGTAACCAGGTAGATGCAATTCGGAGAGCAAAAAACGAGAGAGCAAAATATTGGCGTATATTTTATCGACAATTTGTGTTTATTCGTTCAGTCTTAGGGATGTATAATTTACTTGTAACCGTATAAACCTATTGAGTACCCAGATTTTATGTATGAACATGTAAAAAAACTAAACAAAAATCTTAAAAATTTCAAAAAATGATCCGTGTTTTAAGATATAATACATAATTAATTGCAGTTTGGCCTTAAATGAAACAAATGAAAGTTTACTCCTAATATCATTTTCATTCGACTACTTATTTCGATTTTTCAGTAACCAATTTATTTGTGTAACTATGTATGACTGCTTTAAACAGCTTTTTTTGACAAGTGAAATTGCTGTTGGAAAACATAAAATTTATTTAATGAAATCGACAATTGTTTGCTAGTTTTATCGTACTGGAACGGTAGCTAACAACTGATGAATTGTTTTCGAATTATAGCGACGGAAGGAAGTTAAAGGCAGTCCAGAAAAGCCATTGTCAGACCTGAATAAATAAGAAAGCCAAAATTGAGAACATTTTCAAAACAGCTCATTTTGATATTATAACTACGCCTTTGTTATTGTTTTGTTGTCGGAGAGAGCGTATTTCTAGTGCATCTTTCTGGTTATTCTGCCATGTGAAAAACTATAACACAAAACTGAAGAAATGAAAAGACATGCAGTTATTGTCACTATATGAATTGGAAGAGTCTGCTGGCGATTTCGAAACTGTTGCAAAACTCAAAAACATTTAGGACATTCGGACTTTACTTGAAATTTACAATTTGTCTAACAAGTGAAGGTGATAGTCGACGAAAGCACTTCAAACTCAATGGGATAATGTCTTAATCTTAATTTAGCAGAAAAATTTAATCAATATAATAGGATATATCTGATATAACTTTCATTACATCGAATTACAAAATAATTGTCAAATTATAAAATAAATATGAAATAAATAAATTAACAAATGAATGAGACAAATTCTAGTAAATACAATACATTCTTATGTTAAGCTTATTATGCTTACACTCAGAATACTTTTTCTTTGGTTCAAGAAATTAGTTCTCTCTTCAATAAAAATAGTTTTTTATATCAAGAAAAATGTTTTTATTAAAACAAAACTATCTATTTTCTTGAATACAGTACATTATTATTATTTAACACAATACAGAAGAAGAATCAAGAAGATACATGTTTAAACTTAAAATGGGCCCAGTTAGGCCCAGTTGCCTATCCTAGGGATAATAGCATACTTTTTGGTAGTGTTGTTTGTTTACTTGTTATTCTTACCCTGCAGTGTAAGACTAGTCAGCATTAAAACATGAGTAGTATTTATACTACTCAAAACAAACTAGTTTATATTTTGTCACGATTTACTAGTTGCAAAAGTAGTTTAAACCCAACTAGTTTTTGTCAAGTCACATTAAACCAGTTGTAAAACTAGCCAAAATCAAACTATACTACATATTATCAAAATCAACCAGTTCCAAAACCAGTTGAAGCTGGGTACCCCATTGGAACAAACTAATAATAAACAAATTAAAACATATAAAAACTAATTTAAAAACATGTAGTATACCATAAACATGGTATTTCATCAAATAGCTTTAACTTTAGCCTTTAGCTAATATTTCGTTGTAAAAATATATGTTCTTTGAACCTATGAACTATTGAAAAAATATGAACCTATGAACTAGTTTTAATTCGATAATTACTATATTGGTTAAAAACTAGTCACAACCCAACTAGAATTTTACTTTACATAAAAAATGAGTTGTTAACTAGTTAAAACCTTATCTATAGTAAGACAATTGTCTTTTCCAATGACATCACCACGTAAAAAATACCAGTCGGTTCTATGAGAATAGGACATAAATCGAACTAGTTGTTGGATATTTCCAACTAGTTGTTGACTGGTATTAATCTAGTTGATTACACTGCAGGGTACTACAATAGACAATATAAAGCATGCCGCACTTTCGTGCGAAGTGATCGATCTATCAAGCAATGCCTAAAAGTATACTTAATAAAATAGTTAACGTTAAGTCTTACCACTGAAAAAATACTCGAAAAGCATTTAGTTTTGCCATATGTTGTGAAGACGAATAACGAAACGAACACTGAACGTGGTGAGACACACGATAAGCAATACATTTTTCCTTATCACAAAATATTGTTGCTCGTTTTTCTCACGACGTTCAGCCCTCATTTCGCTATACATAAAGATGCAGTAAATGTGCTCACTGTTGTTGTTTGAATCATTCAGGTTGAAGACTTATTAAAACTATTTTATGTATGAAATAGAAATGCTTCATTGTGCTGATATAGTTATACGTACTCTGCTAAAAATTCAATTTTTCTATTTTTCTTCATATAGACGAGCACAAAGAAGTTTATTAAAAATTAAAACTAAAAATAATTTTCAACTGTGCAGATATGTTTTCCAATCATGCTTTGAGTAGATAAAAGCAACCAGAGTCAATATTTTTCCTCGTTTTCTGTAATGACTCTTGAAAATAAGCAATCTTTTCCGACATTAATAATGCGTTTTTGCATAAATCCACTTCTAAGGTGTCAGCACAATAAACTTGTGAATTTTTCTCCAAAATATTTTGGGATCATGCTAATTAAACTATTCTTAAACAATATTGGGGAAAAAATTCATAAAATGATCTTATAAATTTTGGTATTAATTCAAACTTTTCCAACCACTGCGCTGCGGTTTAAAGGTTAATATTTTTAATTTTCAATATTGAGATATTTAGAACTATTTTTAAAATGCAAATATTTCAAAAAGTTGTAGGTGCATTTTATATGTTCTATCTACAAGGCTCAAACTTTATAACAAAAATCGTTCTCCGAAAATAATCTGGATTTCTTAAAAAACTAACGATTAATATGCAAACACCTAAAAATTTTCATTACAAAAGAAGAAAGAAGTTTCAAACTTTGAAAGACACAATTAATACAAACACTGCTTATTTGAGACTTAAAAATATCTTAAACATTAAAAAACGCCTTTTTCAACTTTTGTTTCGAATATAGTTTAACAAATCAACCCATTTGTGTTGACAAAAATTATTTTAGAAACTGAAAAAATTAAAGAAAATACCACACATAAAAAAGGAAGTGATTCGTAAAATTATATTAAGCTGATTAAAAATATATTGGGAACAAGATACGCCTATTTGCTCCCACTACCGGCGCCACTGGCTACAAAGCTTATGTAAGACAAGCAGCCCCTTCTTTTCCACCGACTTTTAAAAATTTAATTTTCTGAAAGCGGCACGCAGCAGACAGCGACCTTGTCTTGGATTTTAACAATCTTGCAACTACTTACTTTGCTTGTCTCAAAGCAATCCCTAGCGTTTGTAATGTTAAAATCTCAAAGCTCTCATAATACGTCATTTAAAGAACGTTGAAATAGTTTTTTTTTATTTGTTGTTGCACCGTATTGTTGTTGCACCGTCTTCTTTGCCCTGCTTTGTGTGTGTTTTGCTTTTTATTTTTGTATCATTTCATTTCAAGCATTTTGTTATCCTTTTTAAACCAAAGTGCATGTTATTTGGTGATAATAGTGTCTGTGCAAAAGTCTTAGCCGAGTCAGTTATGAGAGAGAGAGAGTGAAGAAAAAATCGTGTTTTACAATTTTAATATGTATATACATTAATTTTGGTGTGATTTTCACTTTTTTATTTTGCTTTTAACTTAATATTGTTTTTTTTTATTCTGCAGCTCGTTTAGTTTTAATGTCTTGGCTAATTAAAACCTAATTAAAGTGTCAGCAATCTTTTATGCCAGAGTGTGTGATTGTGAGTGGCTAAAGTACATATCAGCGATACCTTATAATTTTAAAAAATATTTTATTTTTTTAACTCTAAAGAAAAAATGAAACACGTCTTCTTTTCTCAATTCGCAAAATTATATCTATTTTCAAAATGGCAACTAGAGATCAGCAAGCCGTTTCGATAATTCTCCCTTTTCATCGAAAAATGAAAATTATCGGAACAGGGATGATACACATGAAGTGTGCAGGGCTGACATGCTTAGGGTGTTCACACGAGACTACAACAATTTGTTATAGTAATGAGAAATGCTGTTCATAACACAATAATGGCTTTTATGATATATAGCAGCTATAAACATTTTAAGAATGATATAAAAAATAAGTTATGAGAGTTTAAATGCTTTAAATATATTTTTAAATTAATATTTTAAAGTCGCAATTTTCGGTGCTGAGACGTGTTCCGCATCCGATTGAAATACAATTTTAACTATTGCTAAATTAAAGGTTGCATTGGCTCTTAGCAAAGAGGTGATTTATTTCAGGGTTAAAAGACCCCTATTAGTTTTGAAGGCATCAAGTAAAGTAAATGGAGAAAGTTATGAAAATCGAAATGGCCGAGATTGTACACTAATGAAACAAGAACCTTGTATGAAGAAATATAAATTAGTTATAGAAGTGTTACTCGAGTAAAAATAAAAACTTTTTCCACCGACTATTTTTTATTTTGTACCTCGTTTAGTTTTAATATCTTGGCTAATTAAAACCTAATTAAAGTGTCAGCAAACTTTTATGCCAGAGTGCGTGATTGTGAGTGACAAAAAACCTTGTATGAAAACAGAAATATAAATGAGTTGCAGAAGTGTTACTCGAGTAAAAATAAAAACTTTTTTAGCTAAGGCGAAACAACGGCCGAACAGGACCTAGTTTTAAATACTTTTTTCGGACGTACAAGGATTCGTTTGCAGGATTTTTGGGCAAACAACGGCCGTACGGAGGCCGTTTTGAAATAATCAAGTCTGTACAACGAGCGTACAGTGGCCGTACATCGGCCGAATAGTGATTATTCTACAATGAAAATGAGCAGGTTTTCATTAAAAACTAGAACTTTATGCTGAAATGAATTAAATATAGAAGTTTATATTATTTATTTCTTAAAATAGATGCAACTATTAGTTTTTGTTATTTACTTACAGTTAGGGAAAAGGTATATATTGAAAAACCAGATAATAATATTAAATACAGTGAATAAAATATCATACGAGCAAAATTTTACTGTTTTTCTTGAATACTAGTATTCCCCGTCAGACTTTGTTCTGCCACAGACCGCCTTACTTCCATATACGAAATTGTCAAGAAACGCCAAATATATTCATCATTTTCAGTATAGCTGCTGAAAGTAGCCATATGAACTAAATTACCAAATTTTAGTCTAATACGAACAAAACCGTGCGAAATATAGCATTTATGTTATTTTGTAAGCGGTAAAAAGGGGTGCAGCAAAATTATTTCCCCTAAACCATCTCGTACTCGAAACAAATCGACTGCCAAAATTTCAGCTCAATTTAGCGTAAGCCGGCGCAGTTTGCTTCACTCTACGCTGACCCCCCGAAAAGTCAGTTTAACTAAAGTGGGACAGGCCTATTTTTAGTGCACTTGCCGAGAGTAACCATATGAACTGAATTACAAAATTTTTGTCCAACACGATACAAATCGTTGAAATAAAACATTTTCATTGGTTTGTAGGCGGTAAAAGGTGGGCGGGGAAACCAATTCTTAGTACAGTTGCTGACAATATCCATACAAACTAAGTCAAAATTTTAGCTCAATCGACCCAGTAGTCAATTTTAATGATTTCTCAAAAAGTGGGTGTGGCTATAGACTTATTTTACGTGAAATTCTATTGAAAAAAAGTTAATTTTATTTTTCATTTGCAATAGGCCAAATGGCTGTAAAAATTGTGATGACAGTGAGAGGTCAAATTAAGTTCGATGGACTCTCAACATTTCCTTCTTTAAGAATTTCTATAAAGTTTGGATGTGCTTGTTTGTTTATGGTTTTGGCACACTGTGCTATAATTCAAGAAAAATAATATTAGTTATCAAATTACTAACTCGACTTTTTTTTAGCGGGAGTGTATACTGCAACCACGCCCATTTTTTGTACTGTTACCAACAGTAACTATCGGAACAAAATGACTAAATTTTAGTCTTTTACAATCAAAACCGTCTGATATATATATTTTTTTTCTGGTCTGTGGTCGATAGCGCAAATTTTGCTTGTATGGGAGGTACCACGCCCCCTTGTCCAATCGTTACCAAACCTCACAGGAACACTCGCAAGATGTGGCTTCAGTTTCCCTGAAAAGTTAATAAAAACGGTTCAGCGGTTTTGGAGTCTATACGTGATATATCCACATACCCACATACATGCATCCATTTTTATATATATAGAAGATTTACTGGGGCATTGTATTCCAACAACAAAATTCATTTACAAAAAATTATTTTGCGCTATACACAACTAGCAATACCACTTACATCAGCATCGCCGAATGAGACTTGCTTTTGTTGCTGCGCATACGTTTGCTGTTGAATAAGAGCTTTGAAGCATTTGGTGGCGACTATACAACGGGCGTACAGCAGCGTACAACTTAACTTAGTCCTTGTACCACCATTGTTCGATCCTACATTCTTCGGCCTTTAGGCTTTTTGGATTATTTTTAGGCCTTATTGGACCCTTGCACGGCCGTACTGCCCATGTTCGACCGCTGTTCAATAGCTAATATTTTTACTCGGGTATTTGCATAAAATTCACGTTTCTGCTTGCAGGCCACATTTGGTAATGAAAAAAAGGAACTTTGATTGACCAGACGGCGGCCTCACACTTTTATTGGCACTTCCCAAAGCGCAGTTTTGGTGGTTGGTCAATTATTTCGGAGCGCTGAAAATCCAATTTACTTAATCTAAGTTGAATAGTGCCAACTGCTTCATTGTGTTGCAAAGCAGTTTACTATAATTTTTCCTACAAAATCGTGTTCAAAACTGGATTTTACAGCATGACAGGGCCCGAATACACCACACAAGCGTAGAAGCAAAGATCAAAGAACCAAGGCATGCGCCTTATACAAATTACGTTTGGTCTTTGACCTAAAAGGGAAGGAATAGATTATTAGAGGAAGAATTGATTGGAACTATCGATTGGAACGTAAACGACAATTTGAATTGCTTATAACTAGTGTCCGACCAAATATTCGGTTTCGGTTGCGGTTACGGCCAGTTTCAGCCTTTTTGTCAGTTTCGGCTAGTGTCAATCGGCCTTAATATGGCCCAACAGCCAAATTACTTGCATCAGTCATATAATTTAAATACATAAGTTTGGTTTAATAAAAATATTAACAACGCATTGTACAAAACGCAAATTATGAATTTGTCTATAATTTAATTTATCGTGTTAACGCAAAATATTTTGGCTAATTTTATGCGTTCGATACTATCATTTTTGATTTTATGATCTCTAATGCAATTAATATTAAAGTTTTAAAGGTACTGAAGCCAAAAATTGATAATTTAACTTCCAAACGAATTCTGTATGTGTTGAATAAAGGAAAAGAACACGAAATATTTCTATTGTTATTAAATGTAACCTATAAAAAAATAAAGATACTTTGTTTTGTAGTTCTATAAAAATGTACATTGTAGGTGCATACTATTTTGAGTTTGTACGAAAGATATAAAGTGTGCATTACTTTTTTAATAAAAAATAAAATAAAAAGTTATCTCATTGATTATTATAGTTAACTTTAATTATTTATTATAAACTTCAATATTCAATAATAATTTTTTATATATATAATTCTTTCTTATGTGTATGAAAGCACTTTTGTTTCCTTTTAATAAAAAAAAGTTATTTGTAAAAGCTTACATTTTCATATTAATAACCAGTTTCGGTTTCGGTTTCGGCCGAATATTATAAAATGTCCGAATATTCGGTTTTGGCCAAAATTCCGGTTTCGGTCTGACACTACTAATAACCCATGCTAGTGTTATGCCTTAACGTCGGTAATCATTTTCCGCCCTCAGCAGTTCCTGTCCTTTAATTCCACATTTTCCACAATTTATTTGTGAGTTTTTATTCAATAATTCTTTAATGTACTAGAGAACAAAGAAAGCGGAAAGAACCATGACCGAACCCGGATTTGAACCGGGGATCTCTGAGTTGATAGTCTATCACACTCTTTTCTAGACTACAAAGACATAATATGCTCAAAACATTGTTTCTTTAAGTAAAGTTAAGAGAAGTATCTTTGCAGATATATTTTTTAATTTTTTTAGATATAGTTTGTTGATTGCTTACGAAAATGACGATGTAAATGCATACAGGGTAAAAATACCGAAGAGTTTATGCAATCCTTGCAAAATAAATGATTTAGCAAACTCGAAAATGATTCAAATCCTATGCGTACCTTTATCCCAGAAAATAATACCCTTACCCCATGGAAAAAAGATTTTTATTCCTATATTTAATGCCACTCATTTAGGAATAATCTTTAAAGAAATGTTAAACTGAAAGTTAAGTCCTTGATATAAATCCTTGAATAAAATTTTTGTGTCGTAACCAAAAATTGCATCCTAGTGCAGCAGTTTCAAAACTATTTCGGTCAATTAGATACC
Organism: Dichetophora obliterata; assembly: GCA_963920525.1. Lineage (NCBI taxonomy): Eukaryota > Metazoa > Arthropoda > Insecta > Diptera > Sciomyzidae > Dichetophora > Dichetophora obliterata. The sequence goes on from OY986437.1 coordinate 100,920,485, forward strand.
ATAATATTATCATGGTAAAAGTTATGTGACTTTGGTCTAGTAGCCTTGGCTGCCAATACAACAACAAAGAAGACAGTGAAGTAATCACATCCTCAATATAGTTTACTTTTATATCCTAGTAAACTTAACACGCATCGTCTCGGAGAAGATGTGAATGCTTTTTTTCTTCTGATCGATTCTGAAAATATTATAGAACGGTAACACGTCCCATTGTATTAATGCACTACCGATGTACCTTCTGCATTTAAATGAAAGCGCTAATGCATGCGACAATTGTTGTGAATACGACTGCCATAGAGTACGAGCGCTCGCGATTACGAAAGTAATCAAGGCAAATTAATGCTTTTATGTCCATTTGTGCAAAGGAAAAAATGTTACCTGCAACTCTCAAAGTGAAGAGAGAACGCTAACGAAAATAAATCGTGCATATTTGTTGCATTTTCGTTTCGAGTCTGGTGGAATGAAAGAAAGCATCTGAAGACGTTTCGAAAAAAAATTGCGTCAATCTAACCAATTGCAACTTTCACGTTATTTGTTGTGCGATATCTGAAGTAAATGAATTTGTCGCGGATATTTACTTTGGCTGTGTGTCAATCGGAAACTTTTCAGTCGGATGATCAAATTTTGACAGTTGGTAGAGCAATTTTTGGCATTTGTGCGGTGAATATAACTGTCAAAATTTGTGCTACTATTGGAGGGCTACTATAGTAACCCCAGGGCATGATTCAATTATTATAAGGTTATTCGTATTTTTTGACGTATGCTTATTTTTTATAAACAAACATATTTTGACAATCTGCTAACAGTGTTTTGTGCTGTTGAAAAAAAAGGTATGTTTCAGTGTTTCGTTGTGTAGTTTTCTAGTGTAGTAGTTTTTCAATGATTTCTTGCCAAGTTAATAAGAAAAAGAAACTATGTAGGTGTTGCGTCGTAAGTGCATGCTATGTTGTAAGTATATTCTAGGAATTTAGAAAACTCCTTTGCAAATTTAAAATAAAAAGTTTTTTTTGCCATTGCTCAAAAATTAGTGAATTTTATTTATTGTTATTGTAATTTAGAGGAAAGTTAGTTAAGGTAAAAAACAAATTATAAATTAATACTAGTGGTATTCAATGAACCCCGTGTTGTCGATGTAAACATCGTATGTTCGGTAAGTTTACAGCAACGTAATTTGCAATAATGGTATTCACTACATTTGTTAAGCCCTGCTAACTTGCTAAACTTAACAAATTTGTTAACTCCTGTCAAAATTTTGTTTGGGAAAAGACTTAGCAGCTTGTTTGCAAGTTAACAAGCTCAGCACCGTGTTTTTGTTTAGCAGATACCATTTGTTAAGTCTGAAACTTCAAAGTTATTGAGTGTAGTGATGAATCGTTTTGTGAATGAGTTTTGACAAGTACCAAATTATTTATGATTTGCAGCTTCAAAGTCAAAAAACTTCCCTTTTTTTAATAAAAAAGTGAAAACTTTGTAAAGATGTTGGTAGAGATTATAGACATTTCAAAGTTTCTGAGTAGCAAATGTATCAAAAGTGTTAACGCACTGTAATATAAAAATAAAAATACATTTTTGGTTACTGAGTACTGGTTACACGGGTTATTATTCTATTGCTACATTGAAAGTTGTCAAATTAACATTTGCAAACAATTTTTGCAAAATATTTGCAATTTATTTGCATATAAATGGTTGAAGTAAGAAACTTATATTTCTATTTAATTAAGCTTTATTATTTATTTATTAGCCAAGTGCAAATAAACGCTGTCGTTTGATTTTGTAATAATTCAGTTTTTTCAATTTTAAGCTGTAGAAGTCTTCCAGCTGATTTTGACATATCAGTTTAGCACTTGATTATAAAATGTCTTAGCAGGTATGTTCACATCAACAGCTGCTTACTTTAACAATTTAGCAGTTTAGCAGGACTTAACAAATTTTAATGAATACCATTAATAATAAAATTGTAAGGGATTAAACATACGCAGCTTGCGGCACAAAAACGTGGTGTATACATAATGTGACCAACATTTTCAAAGCAAAAAGAAGCACTCGCACAGACTTATTAACTCGGTTAATTAACTTATTTAGAACGCGCCACTAAACGCTCTTTTTTAGGTTTCATAGTTAGGTTTAAAGTGTTTATTAAAATAAATGAACAAAATTATATATATTTTTGTATTTATATTACTTATATATTTATTAACAAAATTTTCATTGAAGTTAGTAAATACAAATACTTTAAAAAGTTATTAATGCACTAAAAAATTGGAGCAATAAAGGTACTAGAACAAAATTAATAGTAGTCAATATAGTACCAATTAGTATGATATTTGGGCAACCGTGTGCATTTTTAGCTCGAATGAAATTGCTCTCAAGATTTTTTTCTACTCTCATTTTCAAATAAGCATACCAAATTGAGAAAACGTCAAAAATACGAATAACCTTATAATAATTGAATCATGCCCCAGGGGCTATTACAAATTTTGACAATCGAAAACAAATTTTTGACACACTCAAAAATAAAGAAAAAAAACAACACATCAATTTCCGCGGCGTATTTAATTCGAGTGCTTGTACTTGCAACTTATTTCGTAAACTTGTAATATTGTAAACTTAAAAAACTTAAAAAATAACAAAATAATAAAAATAAAAACACTAAAGTGCTTGAGTTTGTGTTTGCGTGTGTGTGGGCCTACGATATCCCGGTACATCAACAAGTCCAGCAAAGTTAAATTGGCTTTCTATGCTGGCGAACGTCCTCCAAGTACCACCACCAGGTCAAGCAGCACAAGCAATTGCAGTGCAAAATATCTTGCTAGCCAACACTCTCCAAGTGCCATCACCAGCTGCACAAGCTAATGAAGCGCGAATTCTCCGGTTTCAATTTATTTAATTCACGTCGGAGTATAATGGCAGAAATTTGCCTCTGCGCTTGAGACATGATGAAATGGTGCTTCTGAAATATTAGAAAGTTGACCAGTCAATTGAATTCTGCTGCACTTGCTGGTGCTGCTCGTGGCGACTCTCGGAGAACGTTGGCAAGCAAAAGAATCAGGAAATTTTAGCTCCACTTGCTTGTGCTACTGGTGATGGCACTTGGAGGGTGTTGGCTAGCAAGAAATTTTGCACTGCACTTGCTTGTGGTGCTGGTGGTGGCACTTGGAGGACGTTCGTCAGCAAAGAAAGTCAATTTAACTTTGCTGTACTTGCTGATGCACCGGGAGATCATTGGCTCACACACACGCACACACAAACTCAAGCACTTTCGTTTTTTTATTTTTATTATTTTTTTATTTTTAAGTTTACAATATTACAAGTTTACGAAATAAGTTGCAAGTACAAGCACTCGAGTTAAATGTGTCGCAAATTGAATAAAACGCAAATCATCGTCCATTTGACACAGCAAAAAAGACAAATTTATTTCAACACACACAAATTTTATTCAACAGGCAGGGAAGTATGAAAACAATAAATATTCATTCAGCAACAAACACTCGATTTTTAGGCGAATCATCGGAATGTTATCATTGTCTGGATGCTGCCTTCGTATCGATTCGCAATCGTGGCAAAATATGCTTTTTAACAACAATTGTTTACAAGCTTGAACCGTATGAATGCATAAATTTTTGTGTGCTATTACCCAGTGGGCATTTTAGCGAGTGATCCGCAAAGGCATGCTAACACTGCTATTATTGGCGTCAACACATCTTCCATGATCACTGCATTGATACTTCTGTAAGGCCCACCTTTTGAAGGTTATGATGCTTTTCATATTATTTTATATGAAAAAATTTACAAAAAAAAAACCAAAAAAAAATTTAATACACAGAACAGTTTGAAAAAATGTAAATTTAAAAAAAAACAAAAAAAAATTTTTTTGTCCGAGTTGGGTCTCGAACCCGGGCTCCCGAAAACCAACACATTAAGTATTATATTATATGAAAATATTTATATGTAAAAACTCCAAGACTTTTCTTATTTTTTTTGTATTAAGAAAATTTATAAAAAAATTCAAAAAAAAAATTTTTAATTTACTAGTTGAAGATTTATGTTATAGATTAAATGAAGATCTCAACGCAATTTCCAACTGGTCGTCTAATAACGCTCTTTGTCTAAATGAAAAGAAATCGTATATTCTTCCAATTTCTAAAGATAAAATTGACCTCACTAATATTCCACCGATATTTTTAAACAATAATAGGCTAGAAATGGTTGCTAAGGTTAAAAATTTAGGTTTTTACGTCAATTCGAAGCTCTCCTGTTCTGACCATATAAATAATGTTGTCAAGCGCATATATTTCACTCTGCGCTGCCTACGGCTTTCCTCACAATTTGTTCCCATTGAGACTAAGAAGAGACTTGCTGTTCTTTTAATAGTCCCCTTAATAACATATTCCGAATTGGTTTATAGTAATCTTGATTCACAATCTTCGCACAAAATCCAAGTTGCCTTTAATAATGTGACAAGATATGTGTTTGGCTTAAGGCGCTTTGACCATGTATCCCAAATAAGTAAAGAAATTTTGGGATGTAGCATTATTAACTATTTAAACGCAAGAAATTGTTTGTTTTTGCATAAATTAATACATAATAGGACTCCATCTTACCTCTATACTAAACTACGCTTCAGTATTTCAAACCGAACTGGCAACCTCATTATACCGAGATTTAATAATTTAAATTCAAAACGGCTATTTTTCGTCAACGCCATTAAACTTTGGAATTCATTACCGGTTAGCATAAAAGCTACTGTTAGTGCGAATAACTTTAGGCTTTCTTTAATGTCATACTATTCAAACATCTAACTATTACTACTATTTATTAATTATCTTACAACACTTATCACTTTATTGTTTTATTTCATGTTAACTACTGTTTTTCTTTATTCCTTATGTAATTGCTTAAATTCAAATTTAATCCAACCAAAATTTAATTCATTCATAAAACTTATTATACATTGCTAGTATTTGCTAGCTTTTTTTTGTATAGTTTTTGTTTTATATTTTTATCTTATATATATATGTGGTTTGTTGATTATGTATATTATTCGTTGTACTATAAAAGATGTTACTTTATCTTATTGTACTAACAAGTGTCAAATAAATAAATACAAAAAAATACAAAATACAAATACACAGAACAGTTTGTAAAAAAATATAGATTTAAAAAAAAATGTTTTTTTGTCCGAGTTGGGTCTCGAACCCGGGATCCCGAAAGCTTACTTTCATTTGTATTGATGCAAAATAAGCTATTGATGCTTAGCAACCACGGTAGACGAGTAGGTAAGGTGTTGGACCGCCGAATGAGAGGACCATGGTTCAAATCTGAAATTGTTACGGCCGATTTCTTCACAGAGTTTTAATGCTAGACCGAGAATTATACCTGTTTTTAGTTCTCTCCCGAGTACTAAGTCATTTCTTCACAGAGATCTAAGGCAGAAAAACTTCAATTTGAAACTCGGTTCTAGCTGATACTGAGTTTTAGCTGGAACCCCGAAATCGGAAGTCTAGCAATCTTAAAACTTGGTTTTAAGCTCTTTTTATTTCTTCACATCAAAAAATAGAACTTTGTTTTGACAATTTGAGTGTCAAGTTTTTGATTTTAATAATAAAATATATTTGAAACAAATTCTTTGCTTTTATAATTTATTTTTTTTTTTTAACTACGTTCTGTGTAAGCTGCGAAAATATTAAAAATTGACATTGCAAAACAAAAATTATCCCCACAATATCAAAAAACGCAAGTTTGTTGCCGATGCCTTGTTAAAGGCTAAATTGAACGAGTTCCTCACTCGAAAACTTACTGAAAATGGTTACTCCGAAGTTGAGGTGCGTATCACAGTTCACGAATGAGAAGTTCTTTGGCAGAGGGACGTCTCATTAGAGAGTTAACTGCAATGGTGCAGAAGCGTTTCTATTTTGAACCCGGCTATATTGACTTGAATGCCTAGAAAGTCGCGACCTGTGGTCTTTTCGCCATTGCTCAAGCCGAGTCGCTGCGCTACAAACGTACCGGTGGATTGGCTGTGCGACGTGCTTGCTATGGTGTGCTCCGTTTTATTATGGAGTCTGGAGTAAAGGGTTGTGAGGATGTAGTCTCTGACAAGTTGCGTGGTCAACGTGCAATATCTATAAAGTTCGTCGATGGTCTGATGACGGTCCAAGAAACCATTGCCAGATAATTTTTCTGTTGTTGAGCACAAGGCGGAGAAAATCTACGAGACTCCAGAGAAGGAATACAAAATTCCACCACCAAGCAAACCTTTGGATGATCTTGCTGCGGTACCAAAGTGTTGTAAAATTTGTTTATTTTAAAACAGAAACTTGAAATAAAATTATTATTTTAGATAATTTTTTATTTTGTATTTTTTTTCATATAACTACCGTGATTTAATAATTAACAGAGCAATCGGCCATAAAAAATAATTTAAACAAACTTTTTGCATTTAAAATGTTTCTGTTTAAACGCCTAGTTCCAATGTGCGTGGTCAATTAGTCTTAACCCTATCCGGCGAATTTAAGCCCTTCTAGAGGGCCGTTTAGTAATAAATCCTTGGAAAAGTATTGCCAACACGTGCCATCTCAATTATTTCAAGCAAATTGCGTGTCGACTCTACCAGTCACCAGTAGACATACTTATCCACTTCACTTGGCAGGCAGTGACAACAAAAATGTCACCATGTTTTAAGCGACTCTCGTGACAGACTTTAATTTTGGTTTTGTCCAGTTGATCACGGCAACTAACCACGAAGCACGGTCCATATGTAGTTTTGACAAAAATAGGAAATATATCGTATATAAACTTCAATATTCTAGATTAAAACTTACTCCTTAGTAAGCTGCTTCAGCACCTTGCCAATAATTTATCTAAATTGTTATAAACTCATGTGTTTCCATGAGTGTTCAACGAAAGGAAATGCTTCCTACGTTCTATGTAATGTTTCTTGCTAAAATTTTGGAATGTTTCCACTTCCTAGAGGGTTGGTATAAACTTGATCCGAGTATTAGTGCTCAGCACTTTCTTTTGAAAATGATCCGATTACCAAATAAGTAAAGAAATGAACGAGTAATTAATTTTTTTTGAACCGAGAATTAATTTGAAACCGAGTTCTAAGCAGAGCTCGGACTAGCCCGATTTGATACTCGGTGAAGAAATCGGCCGTTAGTCTTTTTTATTTGAAGTTGATATTTATATTGCTTTTCCTTATAATCAGCAGAACTGCTAATGCCTACTGGGTATGGCTGATGGCAAATGTTATTCGAATGGCAACACACAAATGGTCTCATGCAAATCTTTGATCACTAATCAGATAAACCAACCATAAGCTAAAGGCTCGAAAGCCTTTTTTTGGAAAAATATTTTGACAGAATAAAAATAGATTTTTTCATGTTTTTGTGATCTCAAAGTGGCTTTCATACTTCTTGTTTTCTGCTTAAAAAATGTATTAAAATTTTTCTTAAGTAATTATTTGAGAGTTGAATAGAGGCCTTTAAAATAAGAAAACCTTTTTAACTCCAACTTTTAAATAGTTCTGAACTAGTTCCAAAAAGAAACAGTACTGGTCCCTCTACAATACCCTTATACATTGATCGAGTTGACGCTTTTCACGTGTTGATGTCATAGGAAAAGACAATTGTACCCAAAAACATTCCTTTTTTCTATATTTGAACTAGTTCGAATATGAACATTTCCAAATTGGTTACTTTTGCTGAAGCCTTAAAATAGATCTTAAAGTAGTTTTAAAGTATTCAAACGTTAGAGGCATTTATTTCTTACCTCTTGCATGTAATACGAAAAGAAGTGGCATCACATAAAAGATGATGCATTTCTTTTATTTTATGTAGTGTTTTTTTTTTTTTGTAAATATAATGCAAAAACCTCATCTTTGTTGAATTCTGTAAACAAAATATTGTAAAATCAAAATGAACTGTTCTACGCTGAAAGTTTTTTTAAGATTTCATAGCAAGTACAAATTGAGCTAGAAATGAACTTGTTGGTTTTTCCAATTAGCTCCAAAATATCTGCTAGGTAATTTTGTATTTTTGATTTGAGTAAAAATATAAGTCGTTTATAGTGAAAAATTTAGAATTTTTAGTTTTCCCCAAAAAACAAAAACCTTCAGCAAAATATTTATCACTTGATTTTAAAGTCATGACTTCAAAATGATTGCTGATTTCAAAACTTGAAATCAAAAAATGATTGAATGACTTAAGAAATTTCTTTGGCATTCAGAGGCAGTATTTTGCAATTCTATTTTTTATAAGTCTGCACTAGATTTAGTGTGTTATAAAGTTTTAAGTACATTTTATTACTCTCAAAATTATCCTTACTTTTTCGCTAAAACAAAAGATACAAAATTTGTTGATATTTTGTTTGATAATCTCAAAATTTTAGCTCCGCTGCAGCACATGACACGAAAGTGGTTGATATATTGATGGAAAATTTATATTATTTCTAAAATACAAAATATTATTTTTTATTTTATGGTTAGTAGTTTAGATTCTAGATCAATAATACTAAACACGTACCAAAACCGTAAAACACCGTGTATCTTGAAAGTTTTAAAATGTGGGAGGAAACTCCATAAAGTTTTATACTCGCTTTATCAGGAGGAACCACCACCCGAGGAAATGAATGCTATATCTGGGGCACCTTGTATATAATTCATGCAGCTTTGAGTATAAAAATACATTTGTCCCTATTTCTTTGCACTGTACATATGTGTGCTTAGCAAAAGCGAGGAATTAAAAAAAAATTATTTTTAGAATATTTGGTCACTTTATCTGTCACAGCTCAGGTCCCGTTGTTTTAAATCGAAATCTGTAGAAATCCATTTTTTGCAAATGCTGTATTTAAAATTTTTTTTTCTTTCATAATGGTTTACCTTCAATTTAAATGGATTATAAGATTTTGTCTTTTTTTTTCAACTACAGTTCATTATGAGGAGATATCGATAAACTCACTCGTAAAACTTTATGATGCCTTATAAACTCAAAGCGTCTTTAAAATGCGCACGGGTGTGATTTAGGTATTTATTCTTACACCCCCTTTTCACTTCCTCTCATAACAATTTAACAGTTGCTGTATCGAGCTCTTTCTGCGCTTTGTTACTTCCACACATTTTTCACTTTTAATTAAACTCTAACGAGTTCACTTAAAACAAATTATGATCAAATAAAATTTAATTGAGAGAAACAAATAGATTGAGTGGGAAAGAAAATGAAAAAGAAACTTATAATAAACGACTAAGGCCACGTTTTTTAAAGTCCTTGCGACACCTTCGATTCATGCACGATCACTTTCAGTTGCCGGCACAAAATATGGATTCTAAGCACATCAACACATTCTTGTGCTTCACTCACCCACTCAAGCAGACGACACAGACACCCGCACGCAGCCACTCACAGCAAAGTTAAACTTTTTGCTTACTTAATTCTGCACTTTGACCACGAGATTCCATTAGATCCGCTCATTGTTACGACCGCAGGTGCGACCAACAACAGGATGTAACAACATTAAGAGCATTAATCGAAGGATGTAGGGTGAGAACAGCAGCAGTAACAATAGCAACACCAACAAAACCAACAATAAATATAACAGCAAAATTGTATGCTTTGGATTTGCCGTAAGGCCACAACCCAATCCAACCCCCATCTGATGTCCGTAAAAAAGTTGCTTACGACTTTTTCTTTTCCAAGCATTCTTTGAGTGTAGGGGAGCTGGGGTGCTAGTTGTAGCAGGGGTAAGTTGCATCAAGCCAATACTTAGTACTTTTAAAATATTTTTATAGGTTAAGTCTTGACTGTAACCTATTTTATTACGTTAAAATATTTAGTGCTCCGGGAATAGTGCAATCAGCAAGATATCAGCAAGTTCATCATTTTATTTCATTTCATTAACTAATGAACCCTTTTTTCGCATGATCCAGTGATGAGCAGCAGTGATCATGCCAAAACACCTTTTTTTTATCTCTCGCAAATTTGCTGTAACCCACTAAATAATCCAATATTTTGTCATAAAAAAAATTTAATCAAATATATATATCTTTCATGTAGAAATACGACTCTTTTATTGTACGTTCCGACCCCCCCCCCCCCCCCCTTAACGGACAAGAAAATTTTGTAATCAAACTATTTTTTACTTTATCAAATGAGAGAACTTTAAAAATTTGAAAAAACGTAAAAAAAGATTGCTTTTAACAAAATTTAAAAAAAGCGTGAAAAGGTAAAGATGTAAGATGAAGCCTTCTGAAGAATTCTTAGGAAAGACCACAAATGAATTTTTTCATTCCCTTGAAATCTTTTCAAGTCTTGTCATGTAAATATCATTATTTAATCTCATTGAGATTAAAAAAGATTAGAAAAAAGTCTTTTGCGGAATCTGGTATGTAAGTATACTTTAAAAAATACATGAAAATTCAAGAAAAATGGCATACGTCCGCAATAACGTGAAAAGTTAAAATAGTTGACTTGTTTCAGATTTATAATTTGGTTTTAGAAACCATGTTTTTTGTTTAATTAATTATTTTTTTTTATAAAATGAATCATAAGATCTGTAAAACTATACTTGAAATACTTTAAAACTATGTAAGCATAGGTTTAACCAGTTTTCTGCCCTTCCTTTACTTTTACTTTTATTGTTTTTTTAATTTTCTTTATTTCAGTATTTACTGCTTTTTTATAATTAATGCTCTCCGTCCAATTATGAATCACTATTTTTATTTTTAATTAATTTTGCTAATACCATATAATGTATAATTTAGCTAAGTTAAAATAGTACATTAAAAGAGCATAGTTTTTACTGTATATTGAATATAAATATAAAAATATAAATATAAATAAATAGTAAGAGTAGCTATTATAAATATGAACTTTTTAAAAAATGTGTTTTTTCCAAATTTTGTTATAACTACCCAGTTGGAAAAGGAGGTATGTCTGCCGAACACATGTCTCGGAAGAACAGGAGACATGCTCGCCTCCATACCAGCTTGTATCTTTTTTCTATAGGTATGTCCTGGGACGCCATGTCTGTCAAATGAACTGCCGTAGCAGTAACGCAGCAGCATCTCATGGTATGAATGCAGCATTAATAACGAGAGATGCATGCAATATTGCTGCTACAGCAGTTCATTTGGCAGACATGTATCACTTCTGCATCCATACCATAAGATGCATGCAGCATTGCTGCTACGGCAGTTCATTTGGCAGACATGCCGGCCTAGGACGTGCTTATACAGAAAAGATATAAGTGGGTATGGAGGCGAGCATGTCTCCTGTTCTTCCGAGGCATGTTGGCGGCAGACATGCATTGTGGCAAATGTAAAAAATATCTGTGTTATTGTAAAAATTGTGAAAGAAATGAAATTGCAATTACTTTTTGTCATGATATTGAATGTGATAGTAACTGTTTTGTAATTGAAAGTGTTAACTTCTTTAAATGTCTAGGAATCAAAATTGATAGTAGGCTGAATTGTCTTGAACATACTTGTGCTATCAAAAAATATCTATTATCTGTTAATCGTAGTATGTTTTGTCTAAAATCATTTTGCGCTCGTAAATTACTAAAAGCAATCTATTTTGGCATTTGCCAATCAAAATTAGAGTATGGGTTAACTTGTGGGGTGGCACCCATACCAACAAAATTAGGCCAATTATTATAGCTCAAAAACAAATCATTGAAAGAATTTGTGGAAAAAATCGTACTCATAGTAGTTTACCTCTTTTTAAGGAACTTAATATTATGCCGATTAAGCATTTATATTGCTACAAAGTTATGAAGATTTTTGTTAAACAGGAAAACATTTGGGGACTAGAAATTGCCCGCATTACAGACTTCGGATCAATAGCGATAACTTAGTAGACATTCCTAGACACTCCATTATGCTTTTTTGTCACTTTTATGACTCTGTTGCGCCGCGGATTTTAAATAACTTGCCATTAGAAATATTGAGGTTAACCATATCTTAGTCAAATCAATCAAATCATGGATTGTGAATTTGGATTTTCTTAGAACTGATGAATTGTTTATTGTTAACTCTTGAATATTGAGCAAATTATTATAATCTATAATTATTCTTTTTTATTAAATTGTTCCCCACTTAATTAATTAGCTTATAAAATTGTACTTATGTTTCACTCATTTATACTTATATCTTATTTTAAATACCTTTATCTCATCTGCAGGGCATTCCTTTATGGAGTATCGGGTGTGATGATCCCGTTGATCCCGAGTTGTTGCTATAGTTTTAAGTTTTCAAATCAATTTCTATTCAGTTGTTCTTACTATTGGATAGCTTGTCGACACTAGCCCTCATAGCTACAGACATGCAATCCTGTTCATTTTAAGTTTAATTATTTTCTGTGGCTTTTATAAATTGTACGAACTTTGTCAATATTAATAAAAAAATACAGCAGGCCTCCTTTTCCAACAAGGAGTTATGACAAAATTTGGAAAAAACACATTTTTTAAAAAATACAGATTAATAATAGCAACGCTTACTATTTATTTATATTAATATGTTTATATTTATATATATTTATATTCAATATACAGTAAGAACTATGCTCTTTTTATGTACAATTTTAACTTAGTCGGCCTGGGACATGCCTATAGAAAAAAAATATATAAACGGGTATAGAGGCGAGCATTTCTGCTGAATTTCCAACTAATGTTGCCGGCAATTGAAAAATTGCCATTATCCGGAGACGAACCTCGGCCGAGTGAGTGTAAGTGCATATGCTTATCCATTCGACCATCGCAGCTGTCAACTAATCGTCGCTTAATTTGTTTTATTTAGAATAAACGTGTGAGCACAGAGTAAGAAAATTAACGCGTTCGCTTTGTTATTATAAGTAATTATTGCAAAATACAGAACTAAATTACTAAAAAAACCTAACAAATTAAAAAAAAAACCAAAACATAACTAATAGCCATTAAGAAGAAAAAAAATTAATTCTCTAATGGTATTTGAACCCACTACTCAAGATTCCAAAATAAACGAATAAAAACTAAAGCCCAAGCCAACTGAGCCATTCGCACTGCTGCGATTTTGTTGAAATAATATGCATAACAACGTTGCTATTAAAATTGCTTCGACAAAAACACAAAGCAGTGATGATATTTGATCATTTTTGAGGGGACTTTTTTTACTCTTCAGAAAGGACTTTGTCGGACGCGGGAGTACTTTTTATTAATATAATTAAATAAGCTTTTGTTTTGTTACTAAGGCACATATGAAAAAATTAATGCAAATTTTATACTTAATAACTTAACAACTAAACATACTCGATACATGTAACTGATCCTGATGGAGTATTGCTCGTGGTACATTCATTACGTTCAATGTTTCCGTCAATGCTTCAGACTGGTTTACTTGAACTGGAGTCGGCAATCCAGGAAGCTTTACCAACCATTTGTACTTTTAATAGATTTATAAACTTAATTATTTAAAATATATAACTCAGACTTAATAATACATTGCTATAACAAAACAAATAACAATACTTTCATCACTGCTAGTTATAATAGGGGTATTCATGATTCAGTGAACTTGCCTGTGCAGTTGCGGACTTGTGCTTTTTACAAAAACAAAATGTACGTACGTCAAAAATCTGCACAAATGTTTTTCTACTATTGCCCTAAACTTGAGGACTTGAGGACTTGAGCAATTGTGCACTTGTGTGCATTGAAAAATGTTGACAGCTATGAAATTGCGATGGTGGTGTGTTCACGAAAACCTTATTACACAACTGAACAAATCCTCTAGTCCTCAACTGCACGGGCAGGTGCACTGAATCGTGAATACCCCTAATGTTGTATTCACGATAACAAACAAAAAATAAACCTGAAAATAGAACACTTAAGCAAAGCAAATTGTAGGTTCTTTTGAGTATGTTTGTTATGTCAAAGGAAAAAGCATAGAAGAGGCACACTAAATTACAGAATGCGTTGATTTATCAAATAATTAAAATTTGGTGAATCAAATCCGAAAGTACTTTTTTTGGTGGTGATCTGTATCCGAAAGTACTTTTTTGGACCAAAAGAAGTTGGGGACTTTTTAAAATCGAAACTAGGTAAAAAGTCCTTATCCACTACAAATATTATTCCTGGCCCAAAGTGTCGGCGAATTACAACAATCTTGAAAATATTGAGGTTGTTGTTCCTTAAAATTAACCGAAACTTTGCATTAGCAAAAATGATACTTTATTATGATACAGTTGTGGTTATACTTACATTGAATGTATTTATGTTGTGCTATAAAATAACTTTGTTCTTAATGTACTGATGATTTTTTTTATAAATAATAGTAATAATAACAATGAACCTTACTTAAAAGTAAAGAGGAAGTTTTAAATTTAACAGAATAGACCTCTTAACATTAAAATTATAACCTGCAACATTCCCTCCATCGGCAGGCCTGCTTTGTTTTTCATCTGGGTAGTTCCTAGCTCCCCTATGTCTATGTATGTGTGTGTCTATGTGTACGTACATATGCTAGGCCAAGTGCACAGTGCGCGCCTCTGCCGAAGCTGATACTAAAAATGTAACAATCTTCTAGTGAAAGCTGATTTCGAACTTAAAGCGACTTATCAAAAAGTTGTTTTTTCAAATAGTGGTTCACATAGTTTCCATTTTTCGTTTCATTTGCTCAATAAGCTTTCTTATAGAAGCAATGAGCGCTCACTTTGAACCAGAGTTGAGAAATTAAGGTACTTTGTCCTCTTTTTAGTACATTTTGATAAGAAAAGTGGCGAAATACAATAGTTATTTCAAAATACTGCATATTATCTTATATGTTATTCTAAAAAATTACCATTATAGAATTGGTGTATTTTAAAGCATTCTATCTTCTCTTTCTTAAAGTAAACTTTAATTTAAATGGAATCAAATGCAAATATTGTATTGTCTTTTTTTGCCAAATTCAACCACTTCACAATAACTTTAGCTTAGTTTAAATTTCGATGAAACGTTACGAATTGAAATGGATCGTCAGTTGGTGCAAAGTTGAGTGGAATAGAAATGAAAGGAAGTTTCTGCTTTTCCTAAAGAAAGAAGTAGTTTAAATGACATAGACTGCACTGTATAAAACTAATATACATTTACATACATATATGATATGATATCTCCATTGCTAAATAAATTATTGATATGAGTCAGAAACTCACTTATGACTTAATTGTCAACTCACCTAAATTCATATTTTTACTAAGGCACTGAATATAAAATTGAATAAAAAAATAAAATAAAGACACCACAGTCGCAAAAATCGTCGGTATAAAAACCAAATCAAACATTATCAAATTCTTTGGATTCGAAAGTTAAATTAAGAGCCTTGCTGTGTGGTTTATGCATTTGCTATTATATTAGAATTGCTAACTACATCTCTAAGGACATGTATTGTTTTTTTCTTAGACATAAAATTAATCAATATATACATTAAGATGGGTCAATTACTTTTGTGATAAATCGTACCCCAGGGCGTATTCTATGGGTAATTTTAAGCAACTTTTCTGAAAAAGCCATATATCGAAATTGGATTTCAAGGCCCCGAAAATTTAAAAATAACTATTTTACTGGGCCAAACCGGGTAACTTATCAATATTAAGCAAAACTTTGTGTAAAAATAAGATAAAAATCATAAAAGTGTTATGGTAATTTTCTGGATTAAAAATTAGAAGGGGTTCCTGAACAACACATCGCCCCTCATATCATTGTAGGGTCTAGGGCCCAAAATTAAAATTGATGTTATTAAAGTTTATTTAAAAACTTTTTTCTACAGGGAGCTCTATATATATTTAAAATTCGTTATCTCCGGTTCTAGCAATCAGCTCTACTCCAGTTTTAATTATAATTATACTTCACTCTTCTCTATAGTGGCATTTTAACGTAGGAACAACGTAGAATTTAAAACAAATTGTCGAAATTATCGAATATTTTAAGAGTTCAGTTCGGCTTTAAATTCATAAGAAGAAGAAAAAAATCTATAAATCTTTAATTTAAATTCAAAGTACGGAGAGGAATGTGCAACTATTGACCAGTGTTTCGAAACGTGCGATAGAGAAGAATCGATAAGAAAGTATGGCGGTGATAATAAAAACCCACGAAAAATTACCTCGGCTTGAAAGCAAACAAGATTTCAAGAGAGACGGCGTTTCATAACAATTTTTCTAAATTCCTTAATTTTGTTTTTGTAATATCTTTTAGCTTTTTTTTCAATTTTGTTTATCAATATTTTTTTAAAAATAACTAAAATACAAATTATTTAAATAACACTGTCGTGATAAGGTTAAGTGTTAATCTTATTGTTCAACTAATTTTTCATGATGGCCAACTTTGCTAAACATGTCGATTAGACCGGATCGCTTTTGTATGGGGGAAACAAATCAGGCGTTCGGGGTCTCAAAAGTTAGAGATACTCATAAAAACGATTTCTGCATACTTTTTTATCAAATCTGAGAAAATTTATCGAAGCGTTTTTGATTCTCCTGAAGGTCTTTTTTGTTAAAAATACATGTTTTTTGCTTGTAACTTTTTATTTTTCAAATAACACATACCCAAATCTGCAAAAAATATAAATTCTTTACTTATACCAACATTTAAGCAAACAAACATAGAATTTTTTGCTATATTCAAAAATTCATTTTGTTAAAACCTCTGTAAAAGACACATTTCCCATTGGATTTACGTAAAATTGATCTTTTTGGAAAGGGATAAAAAAAAAATAAAAAAAGAAAGCACTTTAAAATTTCTTGAAAAGTACACAATTTTGGAATCACTTCAAAATTTATTATAATAATAAAAAAACACTTTTTTCTAGCAGTTTTAACAAAATGTGTTTCTTAAAGAGTAAAAACATCTATTTTTATAGGTCAGTAAGAGTTATCATTTAATGAGCGTTGGACAAGGGGGCGTAACATGCCGGGTTTCAGCTAATAAGATATAATAACTAATTTTTTAAATTTTTTTATGCCTAAAAGAAATTTTTTTTTTAGCAGATTTCTAAAGTCGATTACTGACGTTTAGTCATTTTTCACACGCAGATTTGTTTTAACCGATATATTTAAATAAAGTATAATTTAATTCCTTTCCAACAAGATCAATTTAGGTAGATCCAATGAAAAATGTGTTTTTTACAGAGGTTTTAACAAAATGTGTTTTTCAAAATAGCAAAAAATTATATGTTTGGAGGTCAATAAGAGTTATAATAAAAAATAATTTAAAAAACTTCTTTATGCCTTAATGCTGGTATAAATAAGGAATTTATATTTTTAGAAGATCTGTTTATGTGTTTTTTGAAAAATAAAAAGTTACAAGCAAAAGACATGTTTTTTTTATAGAAATAAACCTCAGGAGAATCAAAAACGCTCCGATAAATTTTCTCCGATTTGAAAAAAAGGTTTCAGAAATCGTTTCTTTGAGTTACTCTAACTTTTGAGAACCCGAACGGCGGAATCCAAATTTTGATCCGGTCTAATGTTGATGCTTTTTAACCCATTCTTATACAAATATTTGCTTTGCAATAATAGAGTACCCGGCTATTTTTCAATTTTCGGGGGCCCGAAATCCAAGTCCGACCCATGGTTTCTTTGGTAAAGTTGCTTAAAATCATCCATAGAATACGCCTGAGGGGTACGATTTGCTACTTTTTTTCACACATACAAATTGACTCACCTTAATATACATATATCATTACTATAGCTAAGATACAATCTAATATTTTAATAACTAATAACCAGAAACTTTTTTAAAATGGAAATGTCGTAAAATCAAATTGAAAAACATAGAAAAAGACTCCGTCTATCACTATTAAAAAATTGTTATCACTGTTAAAGTGACAACATTGAAAATAGCTGTTAATACATATTTATTTAGTTTTATAATCCATTAACACAATTAATTTTATCTTGTAATTCAAAAATTACCTTTATTTTTTCTTCCTAATGCAATGTTTTGCTTCTGAATGATTATTTTATGAAGTCCTGTTTTAAGGGGTATGAACAGTGTAAACGGCAGAATTTTAAGTGTTCATAAAAAAGTTTTGATTTTCTTATGAACAGTGAAACGCCAGAATTTTAGGTGTTTTGTGTTTATTTTAAAAAAAGAAATCGTTTCGGTTGATTCATATCAAACTTTGTACACATCTTTTGTACTTAAAAAATGTATTTATGTGCTAGCATAAAAGTACTTATTAATATACGGAAGATGTGTACAAAGATTGACATAAATCCATCAAACCAATTTCAATTTATAAAATAAACAAAAAACACCTAAAATTCTGGCGTTTACACTGTTCATAAGAAAATCAAAACTTTTTTTTTTATTAGACAAATACTTTTTCTCGAACCCGATTTCCAATTCGATTTTATCAAAAACACAAATCAGCTTCATTTTCTGCGTACACTATGAAAGCGGCTTTACATCGCGTGTTTCTGTGCTTACCTTTTTGTGTGCAGAGTTGCCAACCATCACGCCACGCCACGATTAACTGCAAATACATTTTTGGAAATTTTTTTTCAACTCGTATTCACACTCGCGCCCGTTTTCTTTGTTTCTTTTTTACTTCTGCTAACTACTCGACCACTCAGAAACTTTAAATTCTGCATTCTAGAGGATTCCACTTTTCAGCGTGAGAACAAAACAATTTCGTAGAAGTTTGCACCACGTTTGAGTGTAGCTCAACACACAAGTGGGCAATTCTGCAGACGTTGTTGCATCTAACTCTGCCCCGGTTCCAACTCTGCAGAAAGTGGATATCCTGGTCGTCGGTTGCAGCTAAGTGCGTTTCAAGTACTTCAAATAGTTGTGGAACTACTGCAACTATTTTCCTTTCCTTTCTTATGTTTTGGTGCTTTTTCTTTTTTGTGGCAACATTTAAATGCAAGATCAAGATTTGCTGCAACGCTGTTCGTGGTTAAGCATAGAATTGTTAAGGATGCAATTTTCTTCTCTTACTTCATTTCGTTCGTTTTGCGTACTCACGAAAGCTCTTTAAATATTGACCGTCCCAACAAACCTCAATTTCAAGTGAAGTTTATCAAAATGCCCACACTTGAAATCGCACTAGGCGATAAATTAAAAATTTATGCGTTTCTTTAGTCACTAGAAATTGTTATAGTCTATAACGATAAAACTAAAATCTTTTAAATTCTAGGTATAGAAAAAAAAAATTTATATCAATTTGCTTGAATAGGTTTTTTGATCACAATAGAACGGATCGCCCGATTTGATTATTAAATATCGTAAAAAACTTACAATAACTAACAAAACAATAAAATATAATAATAATAACTAAACAAAAACATCCTTCAAACATGCTATTTTGAAGCACTTTTCATCACATAATACTTAACAAAATATCAGATCTTTAGCTCTATATGACTTTCTCTCTCTCTCTCTCTCTTGTTTGCTCTTTCTTAATTTAAGTTTTATCTGTCTTATGAATTTACATTTGTTTAACATAAAAATTTTTTGATAACACTTTTAATTGTATAACAATAAATTTAAATTACCTTAGATTTAAGTTTAAATGTTTTATAATAAGTTGAATTCAAATTATTTCTTTGAGCTCTGTACTATAAAAGAACCTAGTTCTTAATGTACTAATATAAATAAATAAATAATAATAATAATAATAATAATAATAATAATAATAATTATAATAATAATAAATAATTTTAAGGAGAACACTTGTATGGAAATACAAAAAAAAAACATTTATGTCAGTAAAATTTTTTCCAAATTTTGTAGAATAAATTTTTTTAAAAATTAAATAAAAAAAGCCTAGTTTAGCACCTTATCTGTAAAATGAGTAACATTTCATTAAAATCGATGTATAAAATTTTAATAAACACACAATTTACTTCAGGTACCTAATTTTGAGGAAAATTTTTAATTTAGGTTTGTGTAATTTAATTTGTTTAAAATTTTTTGGCCTAATGACTGAATATAGGAATATGTTTATGGCTTAGCGGCGGGAGGATCAATTTTTTTGTGACAAAAAAAGAAAAAATCAACTAATATGATCGAATTTCGACTAAAAGCGATACTAGTATACACTTTCAGACAGACGGACAGGACAGCATTTTTGTTTTTTTGGTGGTTAGAGGAAGTTTTAAATTTATAGTGACTACCGCAATATATTTAGGTAGCTGTTCATTGTTTTTAAGAGTGAAAGTGAATTTCTTTGCTTTTCACACAATTATTTTATTTTTTTAGAAAAACTAATACATTCAAATACAGATAATTTCTGTTAAATAGAAAAACTTAAACATTTAAATACAGATAATTTCATTTCAAATTATTTAAATGAAGAAGAAGAATTGAAAAACATTATTGCTTATTTAATTATTTCAAGGTTATTTTATTAATTTTCTTTAGACAATTAACTTTACGGTATGAAATTTCAGGCTCATTCTTGAAGTTTATCTTAAACTTTTGCTTACTATTTTTTTTTTTTTTGTATTTCACTATTTTTTGGTCAAATTTGCTGCCATTATTCAAAAAGTTAAAAAATTTGAGCATTTACGGATTTCAAGGAAAACTAAAGTACTTTGGTCAGAAAAGTTCAAGGCTCCATTCCGCACCTTGGATAAATGTGTATACAATTTTAATAGGAATTTATAAAACCTATTAGAATTATAACTTAAAAATGCTAAATCGATAAAAAGTGCGTTTTTGACATTTTTCGCAATTAAGAAAAGGATAAAGTTAATTGGATTGGAAAAGGATAAAGGAAAATATTTTTCCTGAGAGCACAACAATTGCTAATAAAACCAGGGACCGTAACGGTTATAATTTTTTTCAAAAAAGTCAACAAATAATCGTTATTTTATAACTGATTTCATTTCGATCAAAAATAAAAGTTAAAATTTGACTTTTAGTTTTTGGATCAAAAATATTGGTTTACATTTCACTTATTTTTTTAATCAAAAATAAAAGTTAAAATATGACTTTTATCTTTTTCGATCATAAATATAAGCTTAAATTTGATTTTAACTTTTTTAATCAAAAATAAAAGTTCAAATTTGACTTTTAATTTCTAATCAAAAATAACAGTTAAAATTTGACTTTTATTTTACGAAAAACCTACTCACTTCCTAAGAACTCCACTAAGATTGCGAAATATGTAAAAAAAATATTTATAAACACAATTGTTTTAAAAATATGATTTATTTAAAAAAAAATTATTTTAACTTCGTATAACAATTCAAACAATTGCAAAAAACGAAATTTTTATATTATTATTTTTATATTAGTTTTATTTTTGTTCAAAGTATGAAAACAAAATTATGATAATCTTTTTAAGTCATTTTAAAAGATAAGTATAATTTTTTAAATTTTTTATGATTTTTTTGTGTTCGAAATGCCAGAACAGCTATAACTTTTTTATCCGAATTTTGGATTTTGTAATTGTGTGTAGAAAATAGCTTAAGGCAATGCCATAGCTACCCGTGGTGTTGTTTTGTTAAATTTTTAGGTTTTTGGGGAATTTTTTCGTAAAGCAACCCAAACTCGAAACTTACACAATGGTACACTTCTAGTAAAAAATTCATAACGACCAACTTTTCAATGTAATCACTATTTTTTAAAAAAAGGACACTTCTTTGATAAAATATTAAGTAAAACCTATGTAATGCTTCTCCAATTATTGGGCTCTCGAGCAAGTTCTAAAAGTTCATCAATCGGCATCATCAATTTTTTCATCGCTTCAATAATAACAGCTTATGTGCAATTAATTAGGAAAGATAGCAACTCTCAGAAATAAAGAAGAGAGATCTAAAAGAACTGGTGAACAAAAATATCATCCCAAGGATTTTCGTAGACACATGCTATAAATATTTAATAGATTAATGCGATTTTTCTAAATACTACTGCTTAGTACTGAGGGTATTCACAAGTAAACGTAAAATTATATCTGGCTTGACAACGCCCACTATAAACACAAACCTCTATAAATAAAAACTACAATCAAAATTTTAACAACGTGTCCTTGCAAGCATTAGAAGGGAGAAAATGGACAACCTTTCACTTAAAACATACAAGAAAACCTTGTGAATACCCTCACTATAACCTTAAACGAAATTTTTTTTTAGGTTACTGTAACCTTTAATGAATTTTTTTTTTTTTTGTTCCCATAACGTAAATAATAAAACTTTTTGTTCAGATTTTACAGTAAAATTTCTTTCATGTTGTATTTTAAGTGCATTTTCCCTATTTTATTATGTATGTTTTTAATTTCATACTTAATTTTATGTTCAACTAAATTTTAACTTCTATATTTAATTTTCATTATTTCACTTTTATCATTTGTTTTGTATTTCATATAAAATTTTTTGCTAAATAAAATGCCAACTAACACATAAATTTATTCCTGATACTCAGTTTTTTGTAAAGAAAAAATAATAATTTTTTCAGTTAAAAAGGCACGACATCAAATAAAACCATGGTTAGGTTAGGTTAGGTTAGTCTGGCTGCCTCAACCGAAACAGGAGTTCGTCTAGGTTAATAATATCACAATATCAGTAAAACCATGCGTTGAATAAAATAATTTCAAGAAAACAGGCACAAGTGCTAAATTGATTTTTCCACTATCAAATGAAAAAAAAACGGAACAACATAAAAACTCACTTAATTAATTGTGATCTACTTAAATTTACATGAATTTACTTGCGAGCCTTAGATCAAGTAAGTTTTTTGAAGATGGCAACAACTCTGTATAGAGTCAATCAGACAGCTGACTATACAGCCTGTTTCGGAAATCGCTACATTTCCTCTTCAGTATTCTGGAGTGATCAAGCTGCAATCAACCCACTGTTAAAGTATAACATGATTCTAAACTTGTTCGAAAAAATTCGTAAGAATTATTATGTTCTCATCGGCCATTTATGGCAATCATATGACTTTTAAGGCACAAAGCAATTTATAGATGAATGCCATCAACTCTACCAAGGTTGTTATCTGTTCTAGTTGCATCTTATTTATTTCGATATTTATTTATTTAATACTTTATAGCAAAGCAGTTTTTTCCTTCTCCGAAAAATTCGTAAATTTTGAGTTGTGCCCCTCTTGTTATTAGTGTGCGATATATCGACCCATTTGCGCAAATTTATCGTATGTGGGCATTCCCAAACTGGCGTTACGAACGAGTTTTACGAAGAAATATTAAAAACATAATGAAAATGTCTAATTTTTAAACAGGTTCTTTCTTATTTGAGTTGTAATTAAGTAGCACTATATAAAGTAAAAACAATGGCAATAATTGACCCAAAGGATTTTAAGATATAAGCAAAAATATGTACTGGCGTTACGTTACAAAAAACGAAAGTGATTTTTGATCGATAACTAAATTTGCAAAACTCTCTGAATTCGGCAAGACTTTTTTGCTCACAACTTTTTTAAGAGGGTTTGAAATAACATAGGTTTATTTTTCAAGTGATCAAATTTACAAATCTTCACTGTTTTTATGAAGCTTTTTGATGCGTTACTTTACTTAAATTTCCACTGTAGGTGAATTGGGTTATTAAGTAATTAGGTAGTTAAGTAATTGTGTAATTAAGTTATTAAGAAACAAGTTTTATATATTGTCCTTTCCTTGCTTCAACCATTTTTTCATTATCTTTAACCAATCCGTTTCATTATCTTTAACCGTCTTCCATTTCTACTAAAACACAAAAGCTTACGAAACACTTACTAAAATTTTACGAAAGAGGAAAACTACATTTGTGAAACAATGCAGACGATTTGATCTTCAAGGTAAATTAATTTATGCTTAAATTGCTTTAATAAATAACATTAAAATGTTTCTCTTAGATTATATCATAAAATAATAAGTTTCTTAATAAGTTTTAATTTTTTGGTCGCAGTGGACTTTTCTGTGGAAACGCCATATTTTGTCATATTTTGTAAATTGACTTTCTGATGCAAATTTGCTTAACATCCCACAACGCATCTCCTAGTAAAATATTGTAGCTTACATTTTTATAGCAAATTAGGTAATTATATAAGCACATATAAAATTTTGTTTTGATATTGCAAGCTACACTGAGAAAACAAAAAATCAAAAACGCACATTTTAAAAACGTTTAGTAAAATTAATATTTTTAAAAATATTATACGCCACACAAAAATGAAAACGCACATTTTTAAATAGAAAAGTAAAACGAAACGTTTTTAAAACAACAACGAATATTTTACTATGATAAATTAGGATAAAATTTATATTTTTAAAAACATTTTACGCCATACAAAAATGAAAACGCACATTTTTAAATAGAAAAGTGAAACGAAACGTTTTTAAAACAACTACGAACGTTTTACCATGACAGTAAAATTCACATAATTTTTTTCCAAAACACTTGTTAATAACGAATTGTTTGTTGTATATGTTTCATTGACTTATGTATTTGATATTTGTTCAGAAAATAAAATATTTTTCATTCTCAATTTCATCACTGCAGTTTGCCTGCAAGAAAGTAAAAGAGTTTGAGTTGGAGCATTTGCTGCTACAACTAAAAGGTAAGTATTTTAAATAAAATTAATAACTTCTGGCAAAATTTTATTTTTTATAGACGCTGGGATACAATATAATTTTCTAAACAATTTTAACGAGATGAACATAGCTGATGATAAAATAACCATTAAACCAAATAACCATAAAACTGTAAATTTAAAAACCAATAAAGCTTTTTTTAATTAATAGAGGAAATGCGGATCTCTGTAAATTTTTTTAATTAATGGGAAAAAATGAACATTTTCGTTTTTAGAATATAAATAATTGTTGTACCATTGCATTTTAAAATGTTTATTGTTACAAATCGAACGAACATTTTAGAATCTAATTTTAAAATTTTCATTTTTGAAAGGATAATAAACATTTTACATTTGAGAATATTTATTATTAAAAATCAAACGAACATTTAAGAATCTCGTTTTAAAATTTTCGTTTTTGAATTGAAAATAAACGTTTTACTACAGCATTTTAAAATATCCATTGTTAAAAATCAAACGAACATTTAGAATCTCATTTTAAATTGTAAGTTTTTAAAATGAAAATAAACGTTTTACTATTTCATTTTAAAATGTTCGTTCTTAAAATTAAAATAAACGTTAGAAGTGCAAAATCTGGGTTAAACGTTTTTAAAAGTAGCTCGTTTCTGCCACTTTTGAAAATGTTGTTTTCTGTGTAGAGCATAGAAAAAATGCTCACTTGTTGGTTTGTTGACACATACGATAATTCTGCGCAAAGTGTTCGATATGTTGATCTTTCCAATCTTAGCTTAAAATAGATTCGAGCTTATCGGACATCTTTCTTATTTACTTTTTTATAATATTTTAATAATTATATAATTTTGTAAATTATAATTATAAATTATACAATTTATTTTTTGTATTCCTTTGGACCGTATGGGGAAGGGTGGGGTTCCTTTAAATCCCGGCTATGATTCCGAATTACAGACATATTATAGCTTGAAATTTCAGAATTGATATTGTTGTTGTGGTTTATTTCTGTCCTGAAGTCAATATTTTCATAAAAGAGTTACTAATTTTGGGATTTTATCCTATGGATCTTAAAACAAATAAATATTAATTTAACAATAAAGATAATCATTTAAAATAGAAATAATAACTAATCGGAAACTGACAGTAAAAAGACCTATTATTAATAACACAATATTTCTAGAATACTGCAAATTATGTGATCAGTTTTATTGATACCGCTATAAAAATAGAGCAACACAGAGAAATATCTACACATAAAAACTTAATAAAATAGAACAAATTTAAGAAGTTTTCTCTATGGTTTTCACACAAGAACTTTTTCTTAAATTATTAAATTATTATTATTATGTCTATAACTATAAAGTTATTAACTTGAAGAAATTCAATACGAAAATCTCATAGAGTTTCTACACGGTAAAAAATCTTGGACTAAATTTTAAACTTTTTTGGACAACACCAAAATAAGATTACGTTTTAATCCAAGAAAAATTTTAAAATTTTCTAATCCAAGAAAATGTGCAAAAAGCTTAAAAAAGCGTTAATGATTTAAATACACGTTCGCTGATGTGCTGTCTAATACCTTATCCACTCGTCCAACTCAGTTGTTAATAAAGTTGCGCTTATTTAGAATCATTACGAATGCGAGTAAACTTGCAGTAAGTAAGGAAACAAGCAGAAAAGCGGGTTCGAGACCCAGCTAAATTAAACTAAGATAACAAAATGTTCAGACCAGTTCGTGATTTGAACACACGTCCTCTGATGTGCTGGTTGAACACCTTATCCACTCATCCAACTCATTTCTTAACAAACTTACGCTTATTTTCCATCATTACGATGCAAGAAAGTTCCTTTCAGGAACGTGGGTTTGAGGCCCAGCTTAATTAAACTAAAGTGGGGATTAAAAAATAGTACTTTCTGGATTAAAAATGCCTTTAAATCAAAGTTTGGATTAAAAAGTAGTCCAAAATTTTTAGCCGTGTAGGTTTTCTTCCTAATTTTGTTTAAGAAGAAATTCCATGCAGCTTCTAGAAATCTTTTTAAATAAATAAAAGAAGATTTTTGATAAAAATATAAGAAGTTTTCTTCTCAAAAAATACCTCTCTTTCTGCGTATTTCATTCCTATTGTTCTAAATACATTTTAAGGCAGTATTCTAGTGAAGAGAAGATTAAAAACCAGTTAATATTTTAACGATCCATTTTTTTATATGTTTATTAATATTTCAATACAAATATTCAGTACAATATACAAACAAAAATTGAAAAAAAAATTTAAATTGAAAAAATTACAGGCTGTAAGTGGAGGTGCTAAAAACAGGGTGCGTCCTTGTAGATAGCAAGGCTGTGGAGTCAGAGTCGGAGTCAGAGTCGTGGAGTCGGAGTCGTGGAGTCGGAGTCGCTGTGTTTTTGCCGGAGTCGGAGTCGCGAGTTTTTTTTAGCGACTCCGACTCCGGCAAAAACACCGCGACTTTTTCAAATATTTTTCAAATATTTTCCAAAATATAAATTCTTTCAAATTTTTTTTTTTTCAATATTTTCAATTTTCAAATATTTGCCTTTTTTTATAGAAGTTGACTAAATCTTTTATAATGAATTATTTTTTAGTTTATTTAATTTGAATTATTTATTTTGTTGATTTTTGTTGTGTTTTTGATGAAATAAAAACGTTAAAAATGTGCGACTTTTGCGCGACTTTTCGTTTTTGAAAAAACGGCTTTTTCCTCCTTTTTCAAAATTTTCAACAGTCACAATGATTGTCATTCATAAACTTGTGCTTTCATTTTCTCATGATTAAGAAGAAAATGAAGCAAACATAAGCATTAACTTTCTCTCACAAGTAAAAGCAGATTTGATAAGTCACTGCAAAAAAGAAAAAACTTCGCTGAAAGCGTCGCCATGTTCATTTTAAATGCAATTGCTGTTTGCATATTTTCTCTATCGTGTGAATACTCTCTATGTATGTACATAGTATGTACACTAGAGCTGGTTGATTTGTAGGGAGTGAAAAAATTCACCAATTTCCCTATGATTTCAGTATTCTATGGGTTATTCCATGAAAATTTGCCGAAGGAACCATACCTCTATCGTTAAAATCGAGTCCCCTACTTTTTGTTGGTAGATTTTTTCCCAAATTGACGTTCGTATGAAATATTACCTACACGTTCACATCCATAACTCAAAAACTATCGAGTTTACAATTCAAAACGAAGAGTTTAAGCCCAAATTTATCGAATTCGGTTGATTAATTCATGCGATATTGCTAAAACAAAATAACAAAATAATAAATCGCATGAATTAATCAACCGAATTCGATAAATTTGGGCTTAAACTCTTCATTTTGAATTGTAAATTGAATTAAATAATGGATTGAGCCAAAAAAATGCCCATGAAAGTAATATTCTTGGACAAAATAATGAAAAAAAAAAAAGGAAAAATGGTCCAAAATTTGGACAAAAATGACCGTAACTTTTGAATCGTTGGACCAATGTTGGAGATTTTTTTTTTTTGTAAATTGATCAAAATGACCTTTCCAACGCGCCTAATGGCGATTAAACCCGATTGATAGTTTTTGAGTTATGGATGTGAACGTGTAGGTAATATTTCATACGAACGTCAATTTGGTAAAAAATCTACCAACAAAAAGCAAATGTTCCTTTGGCAAATTTTCATGGAATAACCCATAGAATACGGAAATCATAGGGAAATTGTCGAAAGATAAATCGACCCGCCCTAATATACACTCTATGAATTAGCCATTCGTATGAAAGGTATACAGTTGCAAGATGAAGAACGTAATGATTACTCTTCATCAAATATAATTCCAGAGGCCGTTGTTGTAGATGGTTTTGAAAAATATTTAGACGAGCAGGAGCAGTCCAAGCGTCGTCGTTTTAATTTAGTAGAAAGTAGCGAAGACACCGAAACTCCAACAGTCTTAGATAAATTTAAAATAGACTTTTACCAAGCATTAAAGGAGGTGGAGAAATTCGACCGTTCTTTAAATTTAGCAATAAAAGATGCAATTCCAAAGTACCCTGAGATTATCCAAGATGCTGCTATGATCGCCACGGCATTGTCACCGACACAAGTCTCTATAAAACGACTATTTTCTGCACTCAGAATCATCATTTCCGATTTGACAGCATCAATGAAGCCAGATATTATTGACGCTATCCTATTTTTAAAATTAAATGCTGAATAATTTTTTATTTTAGATTAACTGCTTGAAGTTTTGTTATTTTATTTCAAGTTTTGTTATTTTAAGTTTTCGTTGTTATAATATTTTGTTTATTATTAAAAGAATTAATAAAAATAAATAAAATATTTAAAAAGTAAAATGTTATGTTGATTTATTTTTGTCTTTGGTCGTAGTCTGAGTCGGAGTCGGAGTCGGAGTCGTACTTTAAAAATTTCGGCGGTTGGAGTCGAAGTCGGAGTCGCAACTATTTTTTGACGACTTCACAGCCCTGGTAGATAGAATTTCAACCTTTCTAGTAATCTAAAAAAAATGTTAATTAGTAAGAATGTCGCTATAGCTTGATCTAGCATTATTGCGACGTGTCCATTTTTCGCAAAATGGCGACTTTTTGAAAAAAAAAATAACATTTTGGCTTTTTTTCAAAGCTATGATTTCTCTTTATATATTAAAAAACAAAATTTTTACATAATTTTAGTTCGGACAATTGAGGGATAAAAAAGGCCCACACCAAGTTTTAGTTAATCGGTCCATTAGAACTTGGGATATCATGTCGACCGTGTTGAAAAAAGTAATTTCAAGAAAAACGTGTTAAAAGTTGAATTAGGTTTCAGACAGTCTAACTGGCAACACTAAAATGCCTATAATTTCTAAAATAATTTTAATTTCGAAAAATCCTTTTGAGTAAATATTCTTGAACATAAAAATTATCGATAAATGAAAAAAAAGTTTTTTAATTTCCTACACTAGAATACAGCCTTACAAAGACATCTTATTAAATTTATGTGGCACTATTTTTTTCTGTGGAGAAGACTTTGCATTTGGCAAACTACGTAGAGTTTTGGAGCTGATTCTTTAAAATTATTCCACTCAAGACACGATTTATCATTAACAAAATACTTTTTGCCAGTGAACTTATGACAATAAAACAATTAAATTTTAAATACTATTGTCTTTATTCAGTAAAATTCACTTACCGAATCTGTAGATGTTTTCTGCAAAAAAAGAAGAAAAAGTAGAAAATATTTTAGTAAATGGTAGTTTAATGTTGTATACTGGATGGAGCGCTCTTATAAAGCAATGTTTAACATTACATTCACTCAGTCAAACACACGATTTATGTTATTTATACATTTTACGATTCATAAATTCAAAACAATATCAAAACACACATACAGCTAAATAAATACTGAATTAAATCAATACATAAAATGTTAAATGATAGTAAAGGGAGAAAGACGTTTGGCTCATAAATATTTGCATATTTATGAACACATAAATATTTCTACACCTAATTAAATAACTGCAGTAAATATTATTAGAAAGTGTAGAAATGAAAATAACTGAATATGTTTTAAAATGGATGAAATAATTTCAATTGAAGTGATTTATAGATAAAAAGGGTACGTATTTCGATATTGGCAATTATGCCAGTAAAAAGTAATTTGATTAATTTGGAATATTTGGAGTAAGAGAGAAGAAATTATTGCTACCAATAATGAATCAACTTTATGCAAAATAGGAAATTAAAATTCAAGTATTTTGATGCAAGATGCATTAGTTCAGAAGAACTAGCTTAAATTAAGAAAAACAAAAGCTATTCATAATATAAAATTTAAAATTATTTAAAACATCTTTACACTGTCCTACTGGTTGTTAAGATATCTGAAAAAAAAGTTTATTGGGATTTCATCACACTGTAATTTTGTTTTTTGCGTGAAGAAACTAATTTTTTACTTTTAGATCTTCTTACAGAGTCACATCACCCTTGCATTAACACACGTCATGGAACTACAACCTCTAACTTGAATTGGGAGATTTTCAAGAATAGCGACAACTCTAATTTTTAATTTTTTTTTTTTTGCAGATTATATGGATTTTGTCTTATGGATACTTTATGGGTATCAGAAAAAAGGTAACTAAAGTACCTATTCAACAAAGAATCAAAAATGAAACTGCATGCATAAATTTCAAAGATATAAACATTTTAAGTGTAGTGCTTTCGTAAAAGGGAAACCACTAGTTTTTCAGACAAATTGTAAATATAAGAATAGGTATATCCTAAAAAGTTATGAATGGATTTTTCATGTTTGATACCTCGTTAAAAAGATACTCGCATTACCTTTCTTTTGATACCCATAATGCGGAACACTAAAAAAACCGCAAGATTTGCAGACCATTATTGCAACTGTGAAGGCCTATAACTTCTAAGCCAATTACGAGCGGTTAAAATACGTATGATCAAAAAACATATTAAAAAAGAGAGTTGTCGCTATTCTTGAATTGTATCAAAAAATTTAATAAGAAGTCAATTTTATTGCCAATTGCATCTATGGTCGGAAAGAATGTTTAATGAAATAAGATACAAACCTAAAAATACAATTAACTACGACACAGACTGGCTAAAAAAATGTTACATGTAATTTAACAAAAAAAAATTAATTTTTTCAATACACATATAATTAATTAATTATAATCAAAAATAACAAAAACATGAAGTTAACATAAAAGCACTAATTATAACTTAGCTTTTCCCAAATCATGTCAGACTTAATCTAAATGGTTGCAAATCAAAAACAGCAAAAATATGCAAAAACCACGGGCATATATTGAAAATATGCAAAAATTTGCACAATAACTATACAAAGCAAGACATTTTTTGTAAAATATGCAAAACCATACAAACTATGGTTCATGGCAAACTATGCAAAAATATACACTAACGATTGAATGTCATTTTAAAGGAAATTTCATGATTCGTCAAGATAATCTAAGCATTTCCCTTTTAAGATACCCAGTAAGAATATGCATTTGTATGGCATTCCTAGCCCCACACCTTTTCAGATTTCAGCCTTAACAGCTAAATATAAGCAATCACAGAATATTTTAACAAAAATGGGTAAAAACCGCACTTTTATAAGAACTTACTTGTAAGAAAGTAGAGATATACGATTAGGATATAACATATGAAAACTATATTTGGCAAATGGATTGAAACTCTCATGATTTTTAAATACAATACCGAATATTATCACAATTCTGCCGTTTATCGAATAAACATAAAATTGTAATAAAATATTATATTAAATACCAGAGCTGTAAAATCAGCATTCTATTCAGAATTTTAAGTACAACTGAATAACTACGCAAGCATGCATGGAATAAATGCAAAATTGATTTATAAATAAAATTTTTAATTCACATTAATTTTTAAGAAAATGATTAATTATTAATTTTAATAATTCATTTTCATTATTCAGAATAAACAATCATTTTTTTTATTCATTTGAATGCTATTCACAAAGAATGCAATTCATAAAGGTTTTTAGAATTTTCAGTAATTATTTTTTATTCATTATTCATTTTTTATTCTTTATTCATTTTTTATTCATTATTCATTTGTTATTCATTATTCTTTTGATATTCATTATTTATTTTTATTCATTATTCATTTTTTATTCATTATTCATTTGTTATTCATTATTCTTTTTTAATTCATTTTTAATTTTTTATTCATTATTCATTTTTTATTCATTTTAATCATTATTCATTTTAATCATTATTCATTTTTATTTATTATTCATTTGTTATTCATTATTTATTTTTTATTCTTTATTCAATTGTTATTCATATTTTATTTAAGGCTTGGGACCAAAATGAATAAAAAATGAATAAAGAATAAAAAATGAATAATAAATAAAAAAATTAATAATGAATAAAAAATAAATAATGAATAAAAAATGAATAATGAATAAAAACATGAATAATGAATAAAAAATTAGTAATGAATAAAAAATTAATAATGAATAAAAAATTAATAAAGAATAAAATAGAATTATGAATAACAAATGAGTAATGAATAAAAAATGAATAATGAATAAAAAATTAATAATGAACAAAAATGCATAATGAATAAAAAATGAATAATGAATAAAAAATGAATAATGAATAAAAAATGGATAATAAATAAAAAGTGAATAATTAATAAAAAATTAATAAATAATAATAAAAGAACAATGAATAAAAAATTAATAACGAATAAAAATGAATAATGAATAAAAAAAGAATAACTGAAAATTCTGAAATCCTTTATGAATTGCATTCTTTGTGAATAGCATTCAAATGAAAAAAAAAAAAATGATTTATTACTCTGAATAACGAAAATGAATAATTAAAATTCATAATAATCATTTTTTAAAAAATTAATGTGAATTAAAAATTTTATTTATAAATCAATTTTGCATTCATTGAATGCATTCTTATTTCGTTATTCACTAATTCACTTTTTTGTGAATAAAATCAAATTGAATACATTCTTTTACAGCTCTGTTATATGATTAAAATGAATAAAAAATGAATAATGAATAAAAAATTAAAAATGAATTAAAAAAGAATAATGAATAACAAATGAATAATGACTAAAAAATGAATAATGAATAAATAATCACTGCACTTAAAACCAATATCAACAAACTAGTACAAAAATTAAAGCAAAGAAGAATGAGAAAATTGTAAACAAGTGCAGCAACCCGCTAATTGCTTTTTTTATATTTCGCTTGGCGCAACTGATCTACTTGACACATGCGAAAGTTTTTTTATCACTTTTTTCCATTTGATGACAGCTGTCTGAAATTTTCAGTAACTAGTTTTTTTTTGCATTATAAACTTAACATAAAAACTTTAACATAAAAAAATAAAAAATTATTTTTCTATGAAATTTAAAGTGACTTTATTTCAAAGCATACTTTCTTGATAGGTTAAGTTCCTTTATGCATTTATGCAATGCATCAGTGTGTTTTATTTTGGATTGGTTTTAAGTGTAAATACGAAAACAGCGTAACTCTGTTGATATTCTTAAAAATAGTGAAGTTGCTCAGTTTTGGTTAACTGATGTATTGAATTAATATATTTAGTTACTTGGCCATACTTACATATTTTTCGGAAAAGATTTTTTAACACATTTGAAATTAAATATTGTCTCCATTTTTTGTTTGTAGGGTAAGATGGGGAAAACTTGACACTGGGGCACATTTGACTTCACTATGTTATGTGCAAACAGGGGCTTATATCAAAAATGTTAAAATGCTGAACCAACCCATATTTGATTTAACGAAATGTCACAAAGTTCGATAATTCTATCCCTACGCGGGGCAGAGAAACACTTTCAGAAACATTTTGAGCTGGTGTTACGTAAGCCTTTTCTCAAACAGTAAAACATATTTATTGGCAGCGCCTAAAAAAGTTGTTTATTTTATTGACATGTGCTAAGAAAATAAAATTTCATTTATTACAAGTTCTACAGAATAAATTACATTTAAAGAAAAAAAAAACGATAAGTCGTGTGGGAGCATATTTGGCTCTTGTAAATGGAGTAGATTTGACATTCTCGTTCTAAAGGCTAAAAACAAATCGTTTTAAAGGCTAAAAACAAATAGTTCTAAATGTTTTGTTATGTAAATCACTGCTTTGGAAATGTTTCGTTATTACAAGAAAAACTAATCGGTGTGGAATTAAAAAAGAAGGCATGAAAAAAAAAAACATTTTCGAACATAAGGCATCATCGATAAACAGCTACATCAGCAGCAGAAAAATACGGTTTAAACAGAAGCACTAAAACAATTACTCTCTAACAAAAATACACGCAAATTCACAACAATTATTGCTGGCAACAGATTTCCTACATTAAATTTATTTCTATTTCAGAGAGCAAAATTCAAAATATTTTACGCTAGAAATGCATAAAAAGTTTATACTACAATTATAACTCTCTCTTAAAAAAACTCTCTTCTAAATTTTTTTTTTTTTCAATATTTTGTCTTCGCTTATCAAAACCGCTAGAAATGCGTGAAGTTTTTTAAGTAAGTTTTGAAGAAAGCAACAACAACAACAATTTTGTATAGAGTCAAACCAATATTTACAATAACAGCAAATTTACAGTTTAAGTTTTATATAATTAGACACTTTTTCGAATGAACTCTTCGAAATAATATGGCGTTTAAGCAAAGGTTTTTATTTAAGGCGAAAGTTTTAGGTGAAATTTCACAAGATTTATTGTAGTGATTTTTAAATCAGTTTGTAGAGTGCAGCTTAGAAGCGAAATCAAACTTTAACCTCCGTCTTCAACTAACCCAGCGCACAGTGCTGTTGCTCCTATACAAAAATTGGACAATAATAAAATAAAAGGAGTGGTGCTATGATAATGCAAATTTGTATGCTAAATAATTTTAAGCCAATTAAAAGAAATTTAAAAATGGTCGAAATCGGTTAGATGCTAGGGATACCTCCTTTGGATCTATATTAATTTTTTACCTGATTTTATGAGGGAGGTACATACAAAGGTAGGCCGATCGTAACAAAACTTCGTTAGAGGGGTAACCAAATAGAGTTATAGCTGTGTACTGAAAATAGTCGAAATCAGTTAGACCCTAGGGCTACCTTTGGACCTACATTAATTTTTTACTTGACTTTGTTCAAATTTCATTTTCTAAAAGCGAGAGGGTATGTTTCCAAGCAAAATTAAAATACAAAAGCTAGCGCTTTTTTATTGCAAAAACCTTTTTCCCTTTGTTTCCATTTTTTAAGATTTTTGATTTTGTTGCTTTTCATTGATAATTTGAAAATCATAATGCCTCAAAACAAACTAATTTAAGATCTGGCATAGATCATTTTCTGTATTTTTTCCCGCAGAATTCAAATATTTACTCTCCGATGATTTTTGATTTGATCTTAACTCTGTAAATTTGAAAAAAACCGTATTAAACTTTTAAAAATAAAGAAATTTCCGAGTCGAATGAGGCTTTGTTTTTGTTGCCTTTGCATGGAAGCTCATGACTGTTCTAAACTATTTGACGAATTCAAATTATTGATTCGTATTTTTCAGATTATTGATTCGTTTAGTATTCGCAACTCCTAAATATTTTTGTGATTAAGAGCTTAAAAATGATCTATCCGAATTATAAACAAGTTTGTGACCTCGATGGAAACAGAATCAAAATATGTGTGTTTATTTTGTTGCTAAAGCCTAGTAGTCTGTTCGTTTGTGTGAAATTTCGCTGGCAACATCTATTTATTTGTTGCGTGAAATTTCTGACTTAAAGTTTGTTGCGAGGAATTCCTATGGCAACGTTTCTCACATGGCAGAATAACCAGGTAGATGCAATTCGGAGAGCAAAAAACGAGAGAGCAAAACATTGGCGTAGCTATAATGTCACTGATGACAATTTATGTTTATTCGTTCAGCCATAGGGATGTATAATTTACTTGTAACCGTATAAATCAATTGAGTACCCAGATTTTATGTATGAACATGTCAAAAACTAAACAAAAATCTTAAAAATTTCATAAAATGAGCCGTGTTTTAAGATATAATACATAATTAAGTGTAGTTTTGCCTTAAATGAAGCAAATGAAAGTTTACTTTCGATATAATTTTCGTTCGACTGTTGATTTCAATTGTGTAGTAACCAATTTATTTGTGTAGCTATGTACGGCTGATTTAAACTGTCAAAATATATTTTGACAGGTGAAATTGCTGCTGGAAAACATACAATTTATTTAATAAAATCGACGATTGTTTGCTAATTTTATCGTGCTGGAACGGAAGCTAACAATTGATGATCTGTTTTCGAATAATCGTGATGGGAGGAAGTAATAGGCAGTCCAGAAAATTAATTGTCAAAACTGAATAAATAAGTAAGTAAAAATTGATAATATTTTCAAATCAGCTCATTTTGACGTTATAATTACGCCTTTGTTATTGTTCTGTTGTCAGAGAGAGCGTATTTCTAGTGCATCTACCTGGTTATTCTGCCAGGGAATACGTTGGGAATACGTGTGAGTTGAGAGACTCAGGGAATACGTTGGGAGATTTCATATGATATCTCTCTTTTCACTTTAAAATAAATAGGCAGTACAATTAAATTGTCGTGAAAAAATATTGCTCAGAAACAAGTTGCTTTAATTTCACACTGCGGAACAGAGTACTGCTCTGACGAAAATGTTGTGAAAATTTCTACGCTTGTTTCGCAGCTGTCATATTTTGTATAGATATTTGAGTGGAATTTCACATGAAACTGAACAGAGTACTATGCTTAAAAATCGAAAAAAAATTATTGAAATTAACGGTGCTTTGAAAGAAAAAGTGAAAAATCTTGTTAATGTTAATCTAAATGATGATTGCTTCCCGACTGTAGTGTGTCCATCTTGTTAAATGTATATTTACAAAGGAATAAAAATAAGAGAATCAAGAACGCAGCTTCCATTTCATTTGTGCATTGCAGGTAAAAGTATTGCAAATACTAAATTATATAATAACAAATATGTACTTAATTTTAAAAGTGTTAATGAAAAAACGATGTTTCAAGTGCTGTACTCCAATTGCAAAAGGAATAAATCATAAATGTAACTCTACGACATTAACTGCGTTCCTTTCGCCTTAATATAATCGCGATAACAAATTTTCTCAAAGGAACGGCAAGAAAAACGACTCGTAGAGGTGCCCTCAAAATCAAAATCACCGTTGCAATCAAAATTAAATTCAAACAAGCAATCACGATACAATAACTATTAGGTGTCATGAGAATGTGTGTCGTTCAAAACTGTTATGGTAGCGATACCTTAGTGAACGATGTTTTTCTCTGACTCTAAACGTCAGAAAAATTGTAAATTATTTAATTTAATTATTAATATTATGCAATTACGTAAATAATTTAAGTGCAATTGTTAGCTCCGCTGAATGCGTCTTATGTGTGTGACACACGCGGTTTGTTTTGATTTGTTTTCTTTTGCTTGACATTCGATGGTCACAGCTCGTGAGAAAATAGGTCATAGCTGTCATAGCTACCTAATAGTCATTGTATCAAACAAACAAATAATTCAAAAATTAAATGACAGCTCATAAAAATATACAGGTGCGGCACCTGTGTTTCAAATTTTTTTAAGGCTATATCACAATTTTATGTGCATAGCAAAAATAATCCTATTTGTTATAGGATTATTATTTTTGTTTTTGCTTTGCATGTAAAAAAAATAATCTGGACTATTTTGAAGCACATACAAACACATACACATTATAAACACATACAAGCTATCGCAAATACAACTAACCATCCTAAAATTTACTATATTTTTAAAATATATTTTCTTACTGTCGGCATCAGTAATTACAAAAATATTAAGGAGTTGCGAAAACTAAACACCAAAATCAATAACTTGAATTCGTCAAAAAGCTTAGAACAGACATTAGCTTGCATGCAAAGGCAACGAAAACAAAGGCTCACTCGACTCGGAAATTTCTTTATTTTTAAAAGTTTAATACGGTTTTTTTTCAAATTTACAGAGTTAAGATCAAATCAAAAATCATCGGAGAGTAAATATTTGAATCCTGCGGGGAAAAATACAGAAGATGATCTATGTCAATCTTAAATTAATTTGTTTTGAGGCATTACGAATGAATTATCAATTAAAAGCAACAAAATCAAAAATCTTAAAAAATAGAAAAAAGGGAAAGAAGGTTTCTTGCAATAAAAAAAGCGCTAACTTTTGGATTTTAATTTTGCTTTTAAACAAATCCTCTCGCTTTTAGAAAATGAAATTCGGAAAAAACTTGGAAGTAATAGACATTTTCATTTGTCTATTGTACAAATGTGCCTCCGCTTTCACAAAACGCTCATAAAAATATCTTAGCATATATATAGCACTCTTAAAGAATTATTACTCTTTTTGGTACGACCCTTAAAAAATTTTGTGCGTTAGTTTGCGTTAATATTGCACTTGCATAAATTATATTAATATATTACTACATTTTTTTATGAAATCTTTATAAAATATGTTTCGGCTAAAATGTTCTTTCCTACATTTAAGAATTGTGGAAAATGTGGAATTAAAAGAACAGGAACAACTAAGGGCTGGAAATGCATGCCGAGGTTAAGGCATAATACTAGCCTCGTTTAAAAGTAATTCAAATTGTCTTTCACGGTTGTTTTGCCTAATCAATAATTCACGTAGGGTTCCAATCAATTCCTCTAAATAAATCTATCACTTTCCTTTCAGGTCAAAGACCAAACCTTGTTTGTATAAGGCGCATGCCTTGGTTCTTGATCTTTCTTTTTTTTTTAAACTGTTTTCGGTATACATACGTTTGAAAAATATTTTGTAGATTTGGAGAATTTTTTACAAAAAACATAAATTTTTATTTAAATTTTACGTATGAGAAATGAGAAATTGAGAGATAGACATTTGGCTATGTGCCTAATAAAAATAAAAAATATAACTAAACACATTTTTTAAAAACAGATTTTTTTCCACCGAATAACCAGTGTGCGACATGTCAAAAAGGCAACGCATATCGTCTTTTTTTCGGTATTAGACTATCTTACATTCTATCCCACATGCAAATGTGTACATGTCCTTATACACAAAAGGACAAAGTAAAGTGGATCTAAGCATTTCTTATGAGGGTTTACTTAATCAAATATTATGTATAAATTAATAAGTAAATAAACATGTTTATATTTTAAAAAAAAAAATAACAAAAAATTTTAAAACGTAGGCTTCACCTTATAATCATAGCACTTCTCAGAAGTTAATTTTATAGAATGAAATACATTTTTATATTCCATATTTTAACAGCGACTTTTTTCCATAAACAGTAATTGTCAAGAAAAGTGAATTTGTCAAGCTGTCAACTGTAATCAATTGGTACAAAGTATTTTGGACTGGGTATAATGTCGACAAGTGTTTAGGTATGTGTGTGTATGGCTTCTCTGCACGTGTGTTAAATAAGTAAAATAATAAAATATAATTGAATGTCCTGCTGTTTGCGTGTTTGTGGCCAAAATTGAATAACTTCCATTTATTATCTGCTTATACATTGAAATATTAATGGTTGTGTGAGTGTGTCTGTCCGTTCGTTCTACCATCCGTTTTTCAAGATATGACTGTGTGCTTCAGGATGTGTATGTTTGTGTGTTGTTTGTAAGTATGGATGTGTGCATGTCAGGCATGCTTTTGATGAATTTGTTTATTGATTTTATTATCTGGTAAGTTTTAGTTTGCATAATTTTCGGGTTTTTAGCATATTTGTTATTGCTGCTTCTGATGTCCTTGTTTGGCCTGAATATATTTACAATCAAGGAGATATTAAAAAGTTTTAACACTGTAAATACATTCAACTGACCAAAATTGGTTATAATAATAAATAATTATGACTAAAAGTTTAGTTGCTCTAATTAAAAACTCGATTAAAAATGTTCTCAATTACATCTAATAAAAAAAGGTGTAAGTGTAAAGTATTTTAAATCAGATTGAATTACAAAGTATACAAATACGTATATTTTTAATAAATTTTCTAATGCGAAGTCTTAAAACAGGCTACTAGAATGCTAGTTTAATGGTGGTTGTAGTTAAGCCATTCGATTTTTCTTAACTGTTGACTGTATTTGCTTATTACTTCTGGAATGTCATTACTTTTATGTGTGTTTAAAGTGAGATGGGTGCTTTTACTTCCTGTTTTTGCAGTCTGAGTAAACCTAAAAAAAAACGTCGTTTCAAAAAAGTTTTTCACATTTGCTTTGTTCAATTAAACTCAATTATATTAAAAATCATAAATTCAACACGCTGGCATTTAAAGGAAATAAAGAAGAGAATTGTTGTTTCAAAAATGCAATCATAATAGTATTATTATTATTTTTATTAAAAAAAAAATTTTAAATAAAAAAACCAATAAAATCAAAAGTAGATTTTTTATAATTGTATCTAGTTAAATAAAGAAAAACATTTGCAGACTGATTTTGATGAAGCGATTCAAATGAGAATTTTATTTAGATTTGT
This sequence comes from Dichetophora obliterata, assembly GCA_963920525.1. Taxonomy (NCBI): domain Eukaryota; kingdom Metazoa; phylum Arthropoda; class Insecta; order Diptera; family Sciomyzidae; genus Dichetophora; species Dichetophora obliterata. The sequence continues at coordinate 100,960,999 of OY986437.1, forward strand.
CTTTAATAGAAATTTTCGTTAGCTACTATTTGTACCAGGTCCTCTGAGGCTGTCTGAGACCATCACAATTCCATTGAGCTATCGAGTACTTTAGAAAAATAGAAGCGAAATGGGTTGTCACTTCACTCGTGTTAGAAGAGTTACATTTAGCAAAAATTTCGTTGCTACACTCAGAAAAAAAACCAAGAGTGAAACTGTTAAATCCTATCCAACAGATAAGTTTTTGAAATTAACAGTCTGGACTGTTGATAAAATAACTGTTTTACTCAATTCTCATTTGAATTTTCAATTGTCCTGCACTATAATGGCTGATATCAATACATTTTCACATAAAAGAAAAGAAAATTCAGTTAGGAATTGAGTAAAATAGTTATGTTATTGAAAGTCCTGACTGTTAATTTGAAAAAACTCATCTGTTGGATGATATTTAACAGTTTTCACTGTTAATCCCTCTGTTTTTTTCTCTGAGTGTACTTTTAAAAGAAAAGTCTCAATATCAAAAGTGTAATTTTTGTTAGTCAAAACAAATGCAAAAACATTTTAAAAGAAGATTATTGCACCTGCTGCAGCAAGTTTCTAAATAATTTAAAGGGTTCAACAGATAAATGTGGAAACAACATTTTTATAGTTACTTCTATTAAGCTTGAATTTGAAAATCACCAATATTTTTCTATATATAACGATTTTATTGTTGTTACGAGAAAAATTTTAATGACAATAAATATTCTTATATAAGTGCAAAATACTGACGTTTAAACTACTTTTTTGTCAGTGTATTCATTCACTTGAATTCCTAAGTGTGCCGAAACCAATATGATTTTTATTTTGTAATGTTGTTTTATACCTTCTGATCAAAAACTGCCCATAATATTTCAATCGAACGTAAACAGTTCAATTAATCATCAATATTAATTTTATTTACTCCAAAGTAAGCTTCATTTCAAGCAATTTCTTCAATTCAGTCTTCAAAACAATTTTCATAGGCCAATTTAAAAATCGCCTCCAGCTCCTTCAGCGAATTCTTCTTTATCGCCTCAATCGACTCAAAACGCTATCCGTAAAGTGTTAATTTGAGACGTGGGAATAGAAAACAGTCACAAGGAGCTGCGGAATGTAAATATGGAGCTTTCAGAACGGTATGAACCTTGTTTGATTTTGGATCAAGTACTAGAAAATTTCATGGCTAGCTTCAGAGCGGGAGCTTCTGCTTAGAAAACAGAGCAATACGGTGGAAGAAGTACAGCTTTGGTACCTTTAGTGTTAACGACTAAAAATAATGAGCTATTTTCCGTTTTTGATCCATCGGTAAATAAAGATGTAATTTTTTTATTTATGTAAAAATCAGATAGTTCGACAAATACTCGCCGGTAAAATTTCTGAACAAGAGATGTGCAAAGAATATTGCTTTATAACTTTATCTTTGATCATTCACCATATCTGCAATGCCTTCCTTAGTCAGTATATACAATCATATAAATATGCAAACAAAAAAATTGTGGTACCATTTTACCTGTGTTAACGTCAACATATTCACATAAATCTTATATCGATAGAAAAGTATTTTCGAGAATACTTTTTACACTGCAAATACTGTAATATAATGTAAAAACCTTTAATTCCAATGGGACAATGAAAAAACATAGCGATATAGTTCTGTTGAACTTCGTTGCTGTAGCATACACGAGAGGTACTCAAACACTTCAACAGAGCTATATGGGATTGTTGTTGTTGTTGCTGTTTCTAAATTACTCTCTCCTAGAACTGAACAGAATGAACTTGCCATCACGTCAGCGCTCAATGATCCAACTGACACGTTTAAGTGGCAGTAAATACAAAAAATAATTGTTAAAATTTGGTATAAAAACTATATAAGTTGAACAAATATAGTCTAAATATTATTATATTATATATTTTTTATGTGGCAACACTTTCCGACTATTACGCTCTGGAAGTTGTCAATATTTTAACATAGGTTTGTTCATAGTAGAACCAGACAAGGTAGTGTTAGGGCTGAATGTGCTCTCTTTCTTAGTGACCATAACTGTCAAATTCATCTATTTTGGTATTTTTGCCAATTTTTGCTTTCATATTGCATTTTCATTGGTTGCAGATTCTGTATGAGTTGTCAACTTTGTTTTGAAAGTTCCGTTCACCGGCTCTCCGCCCTAACACTACCTTGTCAAATTTTGCCATGTGTTTGTTCACGTAGTTTACTTGTTTAAACTTGCAGGGAGAGAGTAAAAACAGAATTGAGAAAAATAATGTCGCGAAGAGAAAAATAGCAGAAAAAGTACGTGAACAGAAAACTAGTAGAAACTTGCAAAATCACAGTTGATGGACCGACTTGACAGCTTATTTAAAACATAAAAAATTGTGTAAATTCGCTTTTGTTTCCAAATATTTACAATTATTAAAAAACGAGCTGAAACCTGACACGTTTCTGCCACGCTCCCATTGCCAAACTTTCATAAAATGTTATCAGTGAACCTGCACGTACGACCTATACTTCCAAAGCTATTCGATATCGAAAATTTGGGAGGTACCACGCCCCCTTGTTTTACGCGAATAAAATTTGATCAGTGAAACGGCATGTGTAAATCGTGGTCGAATACTGAATCCCGAGGTTGTGCAAACTATAACGCAAAAGCTATTTAAAATCAAAATTTTGGGTTGTATGGGTGGTGCCACGCCCCTTGTCTAACGCTGTCCGTACTAAAACTAAAACCTGCGCATGAATGCGAACAACCAATTTGGAAAATTTCATCGCGATCGGATGAACGGTTTAGAAATGTATTCAGGACATACAAACAAACAAACAAACGTACATTCATTTTTATATATATTTTAGGGCGGGTCAAATTTTTTGTCTTCCAAGCGTACAGCAGAAACGTAATCTACGATAAATTCTGAGAAAATTTCCCCAAGAAACTATAGGTCTACAATCAATCCCAATATCGCGCATAGCGAGGTTAAAATTTGTATATGGATTTAAAAAAAAACGATAGTTTTATATAAAATACTGTTGAATAGTCCAAAAATGGCAGCGTCCAAAAAAAGGCCAGCTCTCCGAATCTGATTTAATTTTAAAAATATTTTCGTTTTTAAACCAAATTTTAGCCTATATATTATACATATTGCGCGATATTGGGATTGATTTTAGACCTATGTTTTCTTTGCGAAATATTCTCAGAATCCATCATTGATTACGTTTCTGCTATACGCACTATTCGTTTTTTCTCATCCAGACAATTTATAGATGAAACTAAGATATAAAAAATCGAACTTAAAGCATCGTCAAAGAAATATAAAAAATATGACAAGAAATTTTTTTTTTGGTTGCTGCAAGTTTTTGCAAGTAAAAATTTCACTAGCAGAAACTTGTAGCTACTTTTTTCTCTCACTTTTTTACGCTCTCGTTGCAAGTTTTTCGAGTACGTGAACGCTTTACTAGTAAAAACTTGTAATAATTGGTATCAATTTGTAACAATTTTTTGTAAGTGAAAAAACATTAAACATTTTTAAAATTTACATATACAAAACAAATTTCGGTACGAAAAATCAACATCAAAGTAAGTTTGTCATAAAGTAAAATAAAGTTGTTCTGTATGTGTTGTAATTTTTAAGGAAACACTCTAAAAAGTTTTTGTTGAAATTTACTACAATAGTTGTTGACAACAGGTTAGCTACCATAACTGTAGTAAACTTACGCACCCTTATTTAATTCAACATGTTCTTTGTTTATTGATATTTAGTGAAATTCAACATATAGTGTTTAATTTTGATAAAAATATATAGTAATTATGTTGACTTTATATGATTTATATACAAATTCTAAATGTTTGATAGTTTAAATCATACTTGATTTTAAATACAAATTCTAGTTGTTTGATAGTTTAAAATCGTTTATTGAGCTTAAGGTCAAAGTTAGAACAATTAATTGTTCTAACGAATTTTTCCAAAGAAACAACAACAACAACAAAGTTTTCAATATGAAAGGAAAAAAATCACTAGCATTTGATTTTATTGTACAATTTCTGCGCTGCTAAACGCGTCATCAGAAATCTTTGTGATTACCCGTGCAAGCGCGCGCTAACGCACTGCACCATCGGGGTGATGAGATTTTGAAGCGTCAATTTCTCATTTTTTCCTCAATTTCATAATGTCACAATTGTTGTTGTATTTCTGTTTTACTTTAGTTTCTATGCTTATGTTATTATATGCAGTCCAACAGGCTGTTGGACATAAGCATAGAAACTAAAGTAAAACAGAAATACAACAACAAATGTGACATTATGAAATTGAGGAAAAAATGAGAAATTGACGCTTCAAAATCTCATCACCCCGATGGTGCAGTGCGTTAGCGCGCGCTTGCACGGGTAATCACAAAGATTTCTGATGACGCGTTTAGCAGCGCAGAAATTGTACAATAAAATCAAATGCTAGTGATTTTTTTCCTTTCATATTGAAAACTTTGTTGTTGTTGTTGTTTCTTTGGAAAAATTCGTTAGAACAATTAATTGTTCTAACTTTGACCTTAAGCTCAATAAACGATTTTAAACTATTAAACAACTAGAATTTGTATTTAAAATCAAGTATGATTTAAACTATCAAACATTTAGAATTTGTATTTAAATCATATAAAGTCAACATAATAAATATAGAGGTCATTTAGAAAAACTTTAATATATAGTAATATTAAAGCAATAATATTGATATCGTAGCGAAATTAAACATCAATTATTTAATGTTACTTTAATATATGTAGTACTATTTTAAAATTACTACCCTTATGCTAGTAAAGGTAAACAAGTTTTACGTACTTTTAATACAATTAATGTAGTATTTACAAATTTCTGCTGTTATTCAAGCGAATAAATTTTTTTTAAACATTCCTCATAACATTATGTATATATTAAAACATATTTTAATATATCTTATAACTTAATAGTTTTGGCGGTAGTGCAAAGATATATCATATTTTGATTTTTTTAATGATAATTCTAAAATAAATTGGTACTTGAAATACCAAAACGCAGAACAGACACTTGCATACAAAATTTCTTCTCAATGAGTACCCTAAAGAGGTAGACAAATGAAACTCAGACATTTTTTGTTTTTTTTTACCGGTCTTTATTTATTTATTAACATGTTGTTTTCATTTAACTGTTAACAACTTAACACTTAACAAACTTCTATAGAAAAAGTATTCCTACTAAGCTTTTTTAATTAAAACCAGAAAATTTTTAAAGATTGATTTTCACTCACTGACAATGACTCGAATGAGCATGTGTTGAAAATATCTGCTCAAATTTAGTTCAATTTATACAGTAATATAAAACATTGTAATTGATATTGCAGCAAAGTTCAAAATTTGTTGTTTAATTTTGCTAAGAATTGTGTTTAGTGGTAAAAACTCATAGATAAATATAAAAATAATAGTAAAATTACACATTAGTTGGAATCAAGCGCGTCGGAAGCGAATTTCATCTGGGAGGGCAGTACAAATGGGGGGCAGTACAAATGGGGGCAGTACAAATGGTGGTGCAAAAAAAGTTCACCAAAATATCTTCAAAGAACATGAATGTGAATGGCAAATTTTCTATTTTTGTTTAAAATAAAAAAAAAATATAAAAATATTAAAATTTCATTATTTTTAAAAGTTCTTCCAATTTCAATATTAGAGATCGTTCTTAAAAGGATTTTTCATATGTTAATATGAAAATATTAGAAATAATGGTTGCTTTTATAAAGCAAGACTAGGTATATCTTTAAATGGTTTAAATTCAATAAGGTACAAAAAGTTATATCAATTTAAATTCTTCCAAAATGTTTTTTTCTGCCCTTGCGAGAAACAAACTCTTTCACCACCTCCATCGAATTCAATTCTTCGGTTTTATCTTTGTGAATGTGTATAAGTGCCGCATGAGTGAGTCGTTTCTGTGTCATAATTGCTCGAAGATACGTTTTAAGTCGTCTTAGTGCACTAAAAAACGCTCAGATGAAGCTGCTGATGCAGGCACAGTCAAAAGCAAAGCAATAAGTTTTTCAACTTCATTTAATAGTTTTTTTTTACAGTATCCGAATTTTTTGCAAATTGGGATACAATGCCACTACAATTTGAAGGTGTTTGGCCAGGCAATTGCTTCAGCAATTTAAGTTGCGCGTGGAGGTCGCTCACATCAAAGTCATCTGCATAAAGATCTAGTTTTGTTTTTAGATTTTGTTCAGAAGGCACTTTTCCGTTGAAGGCTTCGATTACAATATTACAGTATTAAGCTTCATATTAAGGGTGCTTTTAAACTGAAGTAGTGGGTTTGCAGTAGAAACTCTACGTTTTGTTCTATCTTTTTGCAAACACAGAGAAAGAAAATGGCTATCCGCAAGCATGCTTATGAAGAAGAGAGAAGAAGAGGAAAATATCTAATACAAAAATATTATCGTTGTAAAAAAAACTGACATTTTGAATAACTTTTGAAGTTTTCTTTTTAAATTGTTTATCTAGCTAAAAAAGTGAGGGGCAACTGCCCCCCTTCCCCCCCCCCGCTTCCGACGCCAATGGTTGGAATTTCAGCAAAAAATTAGTATGATATTGATAGTTACTTTGCAATTATTATTTAGAGTGTAGACTCTTTAAATGTGCAGGCATTTTTGATTTAGTGGAAGAATCGTGTTTGTCTTTCGTAGAAGAAAAGTTATGATATTGTCAGATAATGTCAAAGTTTTATATATGTAGTAAAATGATGACTTGTACACTTTATGGAGCTGATTGATTTTCCTGCAGCAATTTGCAGCAAATTAATATATTGGTATATTTCAGAACCACTAAAGATAAAAAATTCAGAAAAAAAAAGGAAGAATTAAATATTATTTTTAATTTATTTTTCAAGGATAGACAGAGGTCAAGGTAGATAGAACAAGGATAGTAGTCTTGTTGATATTTATGTTGATGTATGGTTTGGGAGTTATGACGAAAAAACAAAAAAAAAGTGGAAAATCCCCGATAATGACGTATTAAACTAAGTAAAATTATTTAAATAAAATATTTTCTAAGAATGCAGTCATGTGGGTATTGCAATTACAAACATTTTGGTGTATAAATCCTTCTTGTAGAATGTATGGTTTGGGAGCTATGACGAAAAAACCAGATGTTTTCTGTGAAAAAATCTGTGAAAGTAATGGGAGGTGGGCGTGTCCGTGGGCAGATGATGCTAGTTTTTGCACACGTCTTTGTTTGCAGTACCAAAAGTAAATGTGCGTAGTTTGGGCACTCTATGTACCTTGTTTGAATTAATGCCACAAAAATCGGGTTCATGGACCATAGTGCAGCGTCAAAAAACTACGATGAAAGGATGTTTATTAAAAATAAGCAATATGTGTACAAATCAAAATTGCTTAAAATATAGCAAAACAATAGAATTATTATCGTCTGTTATCACAGTGGAATTAAATTTAGCTTTATTTGATTAGATAAAGATCGATTAAGGATATGTTTATGGGTTTGCGGCGGAAGGATACAATGTTTTGAGATAATTTGAAAAAGCTTTTGGTCAACTTGAGAAGATAATTGCTGTTTTTGAAATAGCTATGTCTTAGGCTTATAGCTACTCGACTTCGGCAGAGAGTCGGTCAACAGCATGAAGGAGGCGACAAAATTATTGATCTTTTAGTGTCTTTCAAGGAAAATGGCCCTAATCTTCACAACTTCATCAGTAAAATTTGTTATATTCATTGTTTAAAAAAATCACTAATTCATAAATTATTCTGATTATACCCATGCATTACCAAGTATGGCGAGTACGTAAAATACGTTTTAAAGTTTCATTAGCCTAAAATATTTCTCAATTTAATGTTTTTTAACTTCGCAAAACATTTTTCAATAGAAATAAAAAAACAAATCTATTTTGATAAGGTCTTTGATACTAGTCTTTAAAAACACAGTGTGTGCTTCTTCAAATGTGTAACATCATTATGTGTTTTTTGTATAGGCACTCTTAAAGAGTGGCAGATAAAAGCTGGATATGTTCAGAAGAAATGTTGAGGGTAAAAAGTGAATGAGAACAGCCATATATTTGACACCTTAAGAATTCGGGAGATATTTACACTATTTTCGACATATTTCGACCTCCCAAAAGAATGACAAATAGGGAGAGGTTTTGCTTAATATAAAGTTTTAGGGGGAAAAATAATAAGATTATCTCATACATATGACCTCTTTAGAGGTCAATTTGAGGAAGATGTAAAATATTTTCTTCATTGTGCTGTACTGAAAGCAACCATTCATTGCTTTTTGTTGTTAATTCGCAAACACTTGCGTTCGTATATTCTATCAAGCATCACAATCATTTCAGCGAATTGCGCATATCATTGTTTTGTCCTTTTAGTGCGTAGTGCTATTTTAACGACTGTTCTTAAGTGACTTGAAAATAACTGCAAATGAATGCATTCACACCTTTCTCATTTCTTAGGAAAGATTTATAGGTCTGAAATAAATTATGTTATGTAAAGTCATCTGGATGGTTCGGAGCATTGCTAAGTAAGCAAAATTCAACGCAACGCATTGTTGTTGATTTTATTTTGTAATCTCGTTTACTAAAATTGAATTGCAGCCAGTTTTGTGCGGCATGACATTGTTGGAAATAAAAAGAAAGCTTCAATATTAGATTGTAGTTGGTGAATGTCATCATTGTTAAATTTAATTTAGTGGTAAAAATAAATGTTATGTTGTGGTTCATATCTGCATCTGTTTGCATTAAAGGGTTAATTTAAGCGTGTGTAAAGCTTTTTGCTGTGAATCACAGCAAATCAATCAAAACTCAAAATTAATCACTAAACTTTGCCCGGGTGCAAATTGCAACAAGCATAACACACTCAAAAACACTTTCGCTTGCCTCTGTAACACACTAACACATCAATAAGAAAAATATAAAAAAACGTTCTAAACAAAAAATGGTGTCAAACGTTGTGCTGAGGTTACGCTGAACTGCTGCATTTTAACTGCTTTTGTGATGAGGAAACCTAGTTGGCTCCACGAAGCAACTCAGTTCCCGTGATAGTAAGTGCAAAGTGTGTGTATGTGTGTACGTTGCAGCAGGTGTGCACTTTGCTTCATTTTGCACTTCCATTCATCTTGTTGCTTGCGCAAATTTGTGTCAAAATAACGAAGAAAAATACTTAAACATCAGGGGGCGAAAACCTAGGAGCACTTTAAAACTACCGTTCTATATTTTTTAAAGCAGTAAATTTTGAATTAAAGCTATTTAAAATAAAATTTAATTTCTTTTACTTTAAACCCTACTACGGAATATTGTTCAAAGTTGAAAAAAAATATGTTTTTACCATAGAAAAAAAAACAAATCAAAACAAATTTATCAAAAACTGTGAACCAAAACGACATTTTTTTGTAAGTAATCGACAACTAAATAGGTATGCAAACGATGCATCGATAGTATCGTCATCGACGATATATCGTTCAGAAACATCGATGTCAACATCTATGTTCTTATGAGCAATACATCGTCGATACAACGGTCTGAAAAGGAAAAACATCGATATCGTTTGCTCATTTTTAGCCGATTCAAAATTTGACACCTGGAAATATACCACAAAAAGCTAACTCACAATAACACAAAAAATAAATATTTCGATGCATATTCAATAGCAAATGTAAGCGAAACGGAAGTGCAGATGTACCTGAAGTCTCCTATTACCGCAATAAAAAAGATTCGGTCGAAATTTTGGATGACATGAAATCTTTTTTTTTTTTAAAACTTGCGAAGATTGGAATGCTATATCTGTACCCAGCGAACACTTGTTCTCGGAAGCTGGAGCAACCATCACTCAAGAAAGAAACAGGTTTCTGGTGACGAGGTTATCTAAGCTTCTTTTCCTTAATTCTGTTTCCAAATTGATAAACTACAACAAATAAATGTTTTAAATTTATGAAATCGGAAAACATATTTTCTATTTGATATAGATTTTATATTGATAGGTGGTCTATAGGTATAAGACACCATTCTGCTGGTGCAATCAATTGATGCCAGCAGATTACCCGTGCTATAAAGTAAGGATAAGTATTGAAACAAAATTATCGAAGTTTACCATTGAAAGACATCGTTTGACGCCATCGATGCTCATTTTTGCTATAAAGACTAATTTTGAGGTCGGCAAATATGAAAAAAAAAAAAATCCTATATTCAAAAAACGGACATAAAAAGTTTACAAAACGAATATGAGATTTTTGCTCTCAAAATTTAAAAAAAAAAATAATAATAAACTGTGTAAGTAAACAAAAACTGTGTTTTGTATGAACAAAAAAACTCCCCGTTTTTTGAGGTCGAAAGAAATATGACAAAAAAATAAATTTTTTATACAAAATACAGAAATTTTGTCGATTCCTTTTTTCAAATTTTTTTTTGTAAAATTTTTCCATACATTGTAAGAAGTTATTCTTTCTTTCATATATTATAAAAGTGTGCATACTTAAATACTTATATTTTTCGAATCCAATCGTCTTATTAACGATGTTTTTAAACATCGATAATTGTCAAGTGAACATCGATGTTTGAAAACATCGATGATTTTTAGAACGATGTTGCATCCCTACAACTAAATGGAACAACAAATAGAATCATAAATCTGGCACCCATGAATCATTTTTTCATATCACGTCATTTGTCACGTCTGTATTTTGAGAAAATCTGTATTCAAAGTAGAAAAACTTCTGTGCTTAAGACATTAAACTAAAATAGGTATGCATTGCTTTGACGGTGGTTCTTCTTTATATTTTTTATGTAAGTACTATAGCTACTGCCGTCATAAGGAAGAAAGCGGCATCTACATTAGGGTGTATCGAAATAACGAAAGAAGTAACACCCAATTTCACCCCTAAATAATGAAAAAGGAAGGAAAGACAATGCAGAAAATATATTATTTTTTTTAAATGAATTCCTGGTTCCCTATATAACGGATTTAGGGAAATCGAATGTTTTTGTATTGGAGCCCATTTTACGGTACACTTTTTTAAGAAACCATAGATCTCGATTTACCATTAAAAACCAATTGTTCATGCAAATTTTCGAAAAGGAGTCTCAGCATAGAAATACAAAAACCATTATTTACGATATTGACAACTATTTTTATACTGGAGCCCATCTTAAAGTACACTTTTTTACAAAATCTACCATAGATCTCGATTCACCATTAAAAACAACTATTGCATGCAAATTTTCAAAAAGATCAAATTCGTACAGGAATGTCAGCATAGAGATAAAAAAACATTATTTACGATATTTTAATCTATTTTTGTACTGGAGCCTATCTTACGGTAAATGTTTTTACAAAACCCACTAAAGATCTCGATTCACTATTAAAAGCAACTTATGCATGCAAATTTTCGAAAAGGTCAAACACGGACAGGAGTGTCAGCATAGAAAGAAAAACACTTTCACCTACTTTTGTACTGGAGCCTATCTTACGAAAAACTTTTTTACAAAACCCACCATAAATCTCAATTTACCAGTAAAAGCAACGTGTGTATGTAAATTTTCGAAGAGATCAGAGAAGTACACGAGTGTCACCATAGAAAAAAAAAATCATTATTTACAATATTTTCGACTTCTTTTGTACTGGTACAATTTTTTGCATAAAACACCAAAGATATAATTTTTTCATTAAAAGCAACTTATGTGTGGAAATTTTTAGAGACACTACGTACAGCAGTGTCAGCATAGATACATACAAAAACCATTATTTACAATATGTTCGGCTTAATTTGCACTTAAAAAGCACCATAGATATCGGTTTTCCATTAAAAACAACTTACGCATACAAATTTTTACAGAGATCTTACTACGTACAGCAGTACGGACATAAATTACAAACATAAATTGGTCTACTTATTATGTTATAAGAAAAATTTCGGGGAAAATCACATTAGGTCTATTCACACTTACGGGCAAATAGCCATCCATCGTGGTATTTGCAAAATATCTATGCATTAGGACTATTCCCAGTTACGGGCAAGTCCCAGTCAGGGCTTCGTAAATGTGTGCCCTACCAAATATTTGCCATCAACTGTGAGCACATCTTTTAGTACAGCACTGTTGTAAAGGGTGGTTAAATTTTAAGGGCCGATGTTGAATGTGAACCACACCCAAAGCCAAGTTTTTTCTGCATTTCATTTGACATTTCTCAATTTCAGACTAATTCAATTTGAACCATGCAAAGATACACAATCGAGCAACGCGTAAAAGTTATTCAGACTTATTATGAAAATGGACGTTCAAATCAAAATGCATATCGTACATTTCGTGATTTTTTCGGTCAATTGAATCGTACAAATGTGCGTACAATCGGAAAAATCGTGCAAAAATTTGAGCAAACTGGGTCTACAGGAGATGTGAAAACACCAGTGCATGCTCGTACAGCTCGTACTGCAGAAAATATTGCTGCTGTTTGCGATAGTGTGGCTGAAGAGCCGTCCACCTCAACTCGTCGTCGTGCCCAACAAATGCACCTCTCACGCTCGTAGTTCATGAACATTATGCATAAAGACTTGCATTTACACGCTTACAAGGTGAAATTGGCTCAAGAACTAAAGCCTCTAAGACCTCTTGATCAAGCGTCGTCAATAGTCAGAATGGTGGCAAGAAATGGCAACAGTGGATGATCAATTTTCGAAGAAAATCATCTTCAGTGATGAGTCACATTTTCACCTCAAAGGATTCGTCAATAAGCAGAATTGCCGTATTTGGGAGAATGATAATCCAAGAGTGATTGTCGAAAAACCAAAGAGTGACAGTTTGGTGCGGTTTATGGGCTGGCAGCATCATCGGGCCGTATTTTTTCCAAAATGAGGCCGGTCAGGCAGTTACTGTGAGTGGTGTTCGCTATCGTGAGATGATAAGGAACTTTTTATGGCCCAAAATGGAAGATATGGATGTGGACGATATGTGGTTTTAACAGGACGGTGCCACTTGCCACACAGCTAACGAAACAATGGCTCTTTTGTGCGACAAATTCAAAGGCCTTGTTATCTTACGTGGTGGTGATGTCAATTGGCCGCCAAGATCATGTGATTTGACATCGTTGGACTTCTTTTTTTGGGATTATTTGAAAGAAAAGGTATACGTCGATAAGTCAGCAACAATTCAATAGCTAAAGGATAAGATAATTCGGCACATTAACGGCATAGATCCTCAATCATGCCTCAGCGTCATCGAAAATTTAGACCATCAGATGGAGGTGTGCCGCCGAGTCCGCGGCGGCCATTTGGCCGATATTTTGTTGCATGCATAATTGAACCATACCAATATTATCATAATAAAAAGAAATTACAATAATTTCCTAAATAATTTTTATTTTATTCAAAATCAACATCGGCCCTTAAAATTGATGCTTTTTGTAAAAAATTGTACTGTAAGATGAACTCCAGTACCAAAGACCTGCAGCGATGAACTGCAACTGCTTTTACACCCAGTACATACTTGGTTTTTGTATGACTTCAATATCATTAATACCATGCAACATATTCTACGCCATCGAGCTCACTTACAACATCAAGCATGTTGCATTAGCCAAGTGTACCAAAGTCAAACACTGTGTGATGTGTGCTTCGACTTCAGTGGAAAGTATAGATGTTTGCATAAAATAATTAAGTGTACAAACCACAGCGCACGAACGGCAATCGTTATAATTATGCATTATTTTGAGCTACTGCCTCGTGTACCATTGCAGGTTGATTTCAACTTCGGCTAAGCAATGATACAAAAGTAAGCTTACGAACGATGAAATCAGCGCGTACACTGCATTTTTACTCAAGTGTTTGTAGATTACTTCAGTATGAATAGAGTAAATAGTTTTAGGAAGTTTTAGGGGTAGCTTATTTCGAAGATAATGTCAAACTTTAAAATTTAAGATGGCGGATAGAGTTGCCACCTAAATTTTTTTATTTTTGCGAATTCTTGTAATTTTGAAATTCTGACAACGGATTTGATTTTGAATATAATGTCACAGTCTTAAAATTTAAGATGGAGGTTAGGGTTGCCACCTAAATTTTTACCACAGTATTGCCACCTAATAATATGTATTTTAAAGAGTTTTAAACATCATTTATCAGTGTTAAGGGGTCGCTGATTTCGAATCTAAAGTCAGAATTGTTTAATTCAAAATGGTGGATAGGGTTGCCACCTTAATTTTTTGTAGTTTTATGAATTCGGGGCTGGCAAAACAAAAATCGTAAACCAAAAATGGGTCGCTGAATCCGAATCCATTGTCAGAATTTCAAAATTATAAAATTTTGAAATAATAGGGTTGCCACCTAATAATATGTCTTTTCAAGAGTTTTAAACGTCATTTATCAGTGTTAAGGGGTCGCTGATTTCGAATCTAAAGTTAGAATTTTAAAATTCAAGATGGTGGATAGGGTTGCCACCTTAATTTTTTGTAGTTTTATGAATTCGGGGCTGGCAAAAAAAAAATCGTACTCCAAAAATGGGTCGCTGAATCCGCATCCATTGTCAGAATTTCAAAATTATAAAATTTTGAAATAATAGAGTTGCCACCTAATAATATGTCTTTTCAAGAGTTTTTAACGTCATTTATCAGTGTTAAGGGGTCGCTGATTTCGAATCTAAAGTTAGAATTTTAAAATTCAAGATGGTGGATAGGGTTGCCACCTTAAATTTTTGTAGTTTTATGAATTCGGGGCTGGCAAAAAAAAATCGTACACCAAAAATGGGTCGCTGAATCCGAATCCATTGTCAGAATTTCAAAATTATAAAATTTTGAAATAATAGGGTTGCCACCTAATAATATGTCTTTTCAAGAGTTTTAAACGTCATTTATCAGTGTTAAGGGGTCGCTGATTTCGAATCTAAAGTTAGAATTTTAAAATTCAAGATGGTGGATAGGGTTGCCACCTTAATTTTTTGTAGTTTTATGAATTCGGGGCTGGCAAAAAAAAAATCGTACACCAAAAATGGGTCGCTGAATCCGCATCCATTGTCAGAATTTCAAAATTATAAAATTTTGAAATAATAGAGTTGCCACCTAATAATATGTCTTTTCAAGAGTTTTTAACGTCATTTATCAGTGTTAAGGGGTCGCTGATTTCGAATCTAAAGTTAGAATTTTAAAATTCAAGATGGTGGATAGGGTTGCCACCTTAAATTTTTGTAGTTTTATGAATTCGGGGCTGGCAAAAAAAAATCGTACACCAAAAATGGGTCGCTGAATCCGAATCCATTGTCAGAATTTCAAAATTATAAAATTTTGAAATAATAGGGTTGCCACCTAATAATATGTCTTTTCAAGAGTTTTAAACGTCATTTATCAGTTTTAAACTCTTGAAAAGACATATTATTAGGTGGCAACCCTATTATTTCAAAATTTTGAACAATTGAACAAAAGTTGTAGCTTTATTAAAGATATGCATGCATACAAAATCTTATCAAAATCAGTGATAAAAGGTGTTTTATAGTAAAATGGCGTCTGATATAATTTCTTAAAAAACTAATTTTAATAAATATCTTTAAAAATTTACTAAGCAAATTTTATTGCTCACTCAATTAAACTTTATAATTTATTTTAAAAAAGAAATCAGCTCAATTGAACCATTAGCTTATGAGCTACAAGCTCTCAAAAGTCACGCAAAGTAACTGCAATATTACTGCAATGTTACTGTAAATACTTTGTGTTCGGAGAACAAAATAAGCGCTGGTTTTTTTATGCAGGAGTTACGCTTTATGTCTTTGTTTTGTTGCTTGTAAATGACCATACTTACCATTGCATACCAGAAGTTCAAAAGACCCTGCGCTGGTTATCAAACCAACAACTCGAACATGCATTACTGTGGTGTTACGACACGCTCATACACAGTTGGCTTCAATGTTGCAACTATGTTCGACACAACAATTGCAGCGCTTGCGTAGTGCGGTCAGACTGTCACTGTATTTGTTGAGGGTAGATTGCAAGTAGCGAAAATGCCATCGCTTGCAGATCACTGTCCAGTACAAAAAAAGTTGAAAATATTGTAATTAATGGTTTTTTTGTAAAATATTGTAAAATTTGCATGCGTAAGTTGTTTTTTATGGAAAACCGATATCTATGATGTTTTTTGTAAACATATTTATCGTTAGATGGTCTTCAGTACAAAAGTATAAATTCAGTACAAATTTTGCAAGCATAAGTTGTTTTTAGTAAAAAATCGACATCAATCAGTCAATCATGTCAATCAGGTGTTTTATGCAAAAAATTGTACTGTAAGATGGGCTCCAGTAAAAAAGATGTCGAAAATATTGTAAATAATGATTTTTTATTTCTATGATGACACTCCTGCACGTGTCTGTTCTCTTTGAAAATGTGCATACATAAGTTGTTTTTTATGAAAAACTGATATCTATGGTGTTTTATGTAAATAATTATACCGCAAGAGTAGCTCCAGTACAAAAGAAGTCGAAAATATTGTAAATAATGGTTTTTTATTTCTATGATGACACTCCTGCACGTGTCTGTTCTCTTTGAAAATTTGCATACATAAGTTGTTTTTTTATAAAAAACTGATATCTTTGGTGTTTAATGTAAATAATTATACCGTAAGATAGGCTCCAGTACAAAAGAAGTCGAAAATATTGTAAATAAGAGTTTTTTATTTCTATGGTGACACTCCTGTACGTGCCTGGTTTCTTCGAAAATGTGCATGCATTAGTTGTTTTTAATGGTGAATTGAGATATCTGGTGGGTTTTGTAAAGAAATGTACCCTAATATAGGCTCCAGTTCAAAAGTAGGTGAAAATATCGTAAATAAGGCTGCCCGCATAGTCAACGCCGAAGCAGGCAGGCAGACAGGCAGGCCCTGCGAAGAAACGAGATAAAAATAACTTTTTTCTCTCTTGTTCACATAGTTTTCTTGTGCCTGTCTGCCTGCCTGTCTGCTTCGGCGCTTACTCTGCACTCACACTCCTGTAAGTGTTTGATCTTTTTTAAATTTGCATGCACAAATGGTTTTAAATGGTGCATCAAGATCTATGGTGGGTTTCTTAAAAGATCTAAGTGTACCGTAAGACGGGCTCCAGTACAAAACTAGGTGAAAATATTTTAAATAATGGTTTTTTTATTTCTATGGTGACACTCCTGTACGTGCCTGGTTTCTTCGAAAATGTGCATGCGCATTAGTTGTTTCTAATGGTGAATTGAGATATCTGGTGGGTTTTGTAAAAAAATGTACCGTAATATAGGCTCCAGTACAAAAGTAGGTGAAAATATCGTAAATAATAGTGTTTCTATCCGCTGACACTCCTGTAAGTGTTTGATCTTTTCTAAATTTGCATGCACAAGTGGTTTTAAATGGTGCATCAAGATTTATGGTGGGTTTTTTACAAGATCTAAGTGTACCGTAAGATGGGCTCCATTATTTTAAATAATGGTTTCTTTATTTCTATGCTGACACTCCTGTATGAGTTTGATTTTTTCGAAAATGTACATGCATAAGTTGTTTTTAATGGTGATGTGAAATCAACAGTGGATTTCTAAAAAAGTGTACCGTAAGATGGGCTCGAGTACAAAGACACACGATTTCCATAGAAAACCGATATTTGAAGAACCAGGAACTCATTTTAAAAAAAAATAAATATATTTTCTGCAATTTCTTTCCTTCCTTTGTCATTATTTAGGGGTGGAATTGGGTGTTATTTTTTCGATACACCCTAATCTACATATTTCAATATTCTGCTATAAACGACTAAGGGCCAATTTTTCAGTGCGAGTTTTCAGTGCGAGTATTTTTTCCGATTTTATTAAATATGCACAAGCTGTGGAACAAACACTATAGTTGCCGCTTTTTTGATTATTTGTTTTATAAATTTAAATAATCACAAACACTTCAAAAAGCCGTATCTACATCAACTGTACGTTTTATATTGTATAATAAAAATTGCTTTTTATTTGTTTATATATATATATGATATTTAGGGGTTAACCCCCCTCCCCTTTTGGGTCTAGAAAGTATATAATATATTAGCATTAAGGCAACTATAACGCAACAGCGTAAAAAGTTGCAAACCACTTTAATTTTGAACTGAATTGAGACCTATGTTTTCAGATCATAGATAATATAAGGACTTCGGCATAGATTGCGATTTTATGTTCGGACAGGGTTACGATGGTGTGGCTGTCATGATTTGTACACTGCAAGGAGCACAAGCGTATGCAGCGGAATAAGAGCTACAAGATGCTGTTAATAAAGCCTAAGACATCGCAACCGATTTTCGAAATACCACAATATCGCCTCTCGAATTTCAACTTATAAAAAGAATAAAAACTATTCATTTTTAAAATTGCTTTTAATGTGGTCTCAGTTCCAACTAAATACATTTGTGATCAAGATTGTCCATTCACATTCTTTGCTGTTTTTTCCCCAAAAATTAATAACAGTAAAATTTAATAAGCCTATTTATCACTAGTTAAGTAACGTCAATTGAAATGTTTAACAGTTATATTTCACTTTGGTTATGTTGTAGAGTTGCTTTTTTAAAATATTTAAAACTACTATATAAATTAGTACTGAATTTTTTAAAACGAAAATTAGAAATATTTTTTAAAATTATTGAAAGCATCTTAAATGATAAATATAGTTTTTGAAATTTCTTATAATTTTTTAATTTTTGTGTTTGAAAAACATCAAATTTCAACAGCTATAACTTTTTGATCCGAGTTTTGTTTCTTGTAATTTTTTCACAAAATAGCTAAAGACTAAGCTAAAGCACCCCGTTATGTCATTTTTTTTTAAATTTTGTATTTTCGTATTTTTGGGGATTCAGGGATTTTGGTGTCTGTTCAAAAGAGCTTATTTCGAAATTGTATGAAGTTAAAAAAAAACTGAAAAAGTCTAGTTTTTGTTGTATGGAGGGTGCATGGATAAAAATTTTTTAATGACTTCAAAGTTATAGAGATTTCAAATTTAAAAATATGTCCTTTTGTGCAGTCACTGAAAAAATAGGCATTTTTGATAAGGTTCTGAAGCATTTTATAAAATTAACACAACAATAAAATATACATAAGAATTTTTCACAGAAATAGTTAATTCACGAAACACTTAAGTGTCCTATATCGTTCTATACGTTCACATACTTCGTCGGTATTGTAATAATGAGGATTCCTCATTGTAGTAATTAGGATTCATTGAGGACTTTCATTCATTGAATAATCAGTTTCTTACCTTAAAGGCCACTTGTACATGGATCTTTAAAAAAAGTTGATAAGACCGTTTGATTAAATATTGTACAAAAACTAAGACCTTGTATGGAAATTAGTCCCTTTTGTTAATATATTTTCAAAAGCAATTTTTCAGCCATATTTAGGCTCTTTTGAACAGAAACATAAACTTTTATGCTCAAAATATCGGAAAAATTAACGATTTTTTTTTTTGCAAATGATAGGATTAAGTATTTTAAGTGCTAAGCCATAGTAAAAACAGCTTTTTTCAAAAATGTTAAAAAGGAACTTTTGAACAGACACTTCTCATTTGTATTAAGTGTTGTTTCAGAAAATATTTCAACAACATTTCATTAAAATTTCTCAAATTTGGATTTTTACAATTATTTTTATTGAAACAAGAAATAAAATAACATTTTTCGAAAAGTAAAATATCACAACTCTGGTACTTTTAATCCGATTTTTATGTTTGTTAACTAATTTTAAAGAGCATTTACATTAAAAACGAAATGCATACCTGTTTTTTTAAACATTTACTTCAAGAGAGGTTTTAAACTCCTGTAAAACGCTTATCCATTTATTGGTCTCTTGAGCTAGTTTTAAAGTCTATCAATCGGCACGAAACTTTATAGATTTTATTTTTATATCAAA
Organism: Dichetophora obliterata; assembly: GCA_963920525.1. Classification (NCBI taxonomy): domain Eukaryota; kingdom Metazoa; phylum Arthropoda; class Insecta; order Diptera; family Sciomyzidae; genus Dichetophora; species Dichetophora obliterata. The sequence continues at coordinate 100,980,859 of OY986437.1, forward strand.
TCGACAATTTTTAGCCTATGGCGTCAACAACTTGGTCTATAGGCGAGCAAAAATTTAATATACATATAAAAATACCTTTTGATTTATCGACACCAAAAACTATCAATATTGGTTTTTAATGAACCCCCCCCCCCCCTTGGGTAAGTCCTGGCTACGGGCCTGCAATAGGTCCTCCACTAGAATGACAACCTTGACGTTTGTGTGGGGGCTAAGGTTGCAATGAAGCAATGGGCTATGATGGCAATGCACAAAGAGCTATTCACTCCCTCTCTATATCAATTTTTGATATTAATTTTGTATTGAATCAACAGAGCATATATGCGAAAAGGTCAAATTCCAACCACAGGCGAACTCTAGTTCTTATAAGTATCCAATAAATTTTTTTTTTAAATGTATTTTCAGCCAAATAACAATACAAAAACAACATTTATAATATTGGGGGTTGGAATTAATTTTAAAGGTTTTTTCGGTTTTTGAGCATTTATTTAGAAACAACGGTACAATGAATATTATTCAAAGTATTGTCCATCGTTAGCTACAACATTTTCCCATCTTTCTGGCAGCATATGGATTCCGCGTCGGAAGAACGATTCGTCTTTTGAGGCAATCCACGAATCGACCCATTTTTTGGTATCCTCGTAAGAAGTGAAGCGCTGCTCAGCCAAGCCATGCGTCATCGATCTGAATAGGTGGTAGTCGGAAGGGGCTATGTCTGGGCTATAAGGCGGGTGGGGTAGCACATCCCAATTCAGCGCCTCCAACGTTTCCTTGACGGTTCTTGCAACATGTGGCCGTGCGTTGTCATGTTGAAAAACCACGTTGTCGTGTCTTTTGGCATATTTCGGCCGTTTAACCTTTAATGCTCGGCTCAATTGCATCAATTGTTGTTGGTAGCGTTCCCCAGTGATGGTTTCGTTAGGTTTTAGCAGCTCATAGTACACGACACCCTTCTGATCCCACCAAATACACAGCATAAGCTTGGCGCAATGAATATTCGGATTGGCCCTCGATATTGATGCATGGCCGGGTGGTCCCCACGATTTTCTTCGCTTAGGATTATCGTAATGGATCCACTTTTCATCGCCAGTGACAATACGATGCAAAAAACTCTTCCTTTTATGCCGTTGAAGCAGTTGTTCGCACATGCAAAATCGCCGTTCAACGTCTCTCGGCTTCAACTGGTACGGCACCCAATTTCCTTGCTTTTGAATCATTCCCATGGCCTTCAAGCGTTTGCCGACCGTTGATAAGTCGACTCCCAATGATTCTGACAATTCTTGAAGGGTTTGACACGGGTCTTCATCGAGCAAAGCCTCCAATTCCTCATCTTCAAACTTTTTCGGCTGGCCCGGACGCTCTTTGTCTTCCGTATCAAAATCACCACTTTTAAACCGACGGAACCAGTACTCACAAGTAGAAATCGATGGAGCATAGTCCCCGTAAGCCTCAGTAAGCGTGCGTTGTGCTTCAACCGCTTTTTTCTTCAAATGGAAGCACAAAAGTAAACCTTCCCGCAAATTGCGTTTTGTTGGAACGAAAGTCGACATGTTCACAGAGAAAAAAATATATGTTGTTTACACTTCAGTGGAATGACACATACTGAAAAATGAAGCTTAGACAATGTGCTTTGAAATGAATATAGTCACAGGTGTGCCCGATGCGATCTATTGATAGTTACGCCATCTCTTAGAAAACCTTTAAAACTAATTCCAACCCCCAATATTTAAATGCAATTTGACCAAAACAGCCTAATACACCAAACTATTGAAGGATTTTTTAATAGTTTAAATTACGTTGGATAATTAAGCGAAAGATTGAGCTTTTGAAAAACACTAGCAAAGGAGCTTCCGGTTAATTTGAAGTCCAATATATCATATTTTATAAAGTGGAATTTTCTAACTTTTTCAATAAATTCAAATGATTAAATTTTAAGCAATTTCTTTTAATTTTTTAGTTCTACTAATTTTAAAAAAACCCTTCTTGGACGCTTTAAATATTCTGTGAAACAAATACTCCTCACCGTTGAAAAAACACATTTTAGAAAATCATTTAATTGAATCTGAGAAACTTACGTTTTCCGGCTAAACCGTTGCTAGCACACAATGAGCAGCTCACTGATAGCTCTACGTGTGCTGCATTTAGCACATTTGCAAAAACTACTCGTTCAACAGACGGAGCACATTATTTACAATTGTAAACAAGCACCTTTTAGCCCTTCACTCTGCCCTTTGTGGTCATCAGTTAGTTCATTCGCTCGTTTGTTAGCTATAAATCGCTGTGGCTTGCTTCTTGGCCTCTCTACTTAATCAATGATCGATTATTGCATTTTCAATTTGCTTTCAATCAGCTGCAATTGAAACTGACTCGCACTTACTTGGTCGTTTTCACCCCACTTGGTCTTCACTCACCACTACTTGGTCACTCACAGGCGAATAAAATGAGGGGCAATCTCTTTTCCTTTTCCCTGCCCACAATCCGAAGCGAACTATTGCAAGTCACTACGACTGCGAATTATTCAGTTCAGTTTGCCTCATTTGTGGGGTTTTAAACGGTTTTAGTGAGTGGAGGTGTGCCAGAAAGAGTTGAATTTGAAAGTGGTACCACTATAGAGTGGTGCAGATGTGTAGGTGTGACTCCCAAGTGCAACAGCAGCCACAGTAAAGTGTTGCAAGGCTTTGTGGAGCAAACTTAAGCTGAATGAGAAATTTGAAGGTGATTCCAAGTGTAGGAGTGGTGAAAATTTCCGCACCATCTATTTATTTCTACATTTGTGGGAACTCCTCCAACAAATCCTATGAAAATCAATACCACAGCATGGAAGAAAAAAGTTTGATTCTAGCAGCTCATCCTGACCAATACAATAATTTGTGGAAAAGAGTTCATTCCAGGGATGACAGAAAAGGGTATTGATAAGAGTTTATGGGTTTTGACTGGTAAATAAAGCATTTCCAATAACAACAAATTTTTTCTTAAAACATTCTCTTTTGCCTCTAAGATTTTTACTTCCTTTCTAATTTCCTTTAGATTTTTCTAACAGGTAAACAAAAAAATTTCATTCTTATCGCCTCGATTGGCAGCAAGAATGAAAATGGAAATTCAAGTGCAATTCTCAAGTGTCGTTGCTTCTTTTGTTGTTATACTGTTGTGATCATTCACCCGTTGCTTTCGACATTCTATAATTAAAAGTTTTACAGCGGAAGTTGACAGTTTTAATTTATTTCAAATAGCTTTTGCGTTTGTCACAAGTGTGGTTTTTGTTTTTGTTTTTTATTTTTTTTAAATGTGGTCTGTGGCTTTATTTTTAATCCCTTTAACCCATTTCTTGTATTTGTACGCAACTTTAAAAATTTTTATAAAATACTTGGGGGTAAAAATTTATTCCAGTTCTTTTTAGGTTAAAAATTTTCAAGTTTATTCTAAAAATTCAATAGATAAAATGTGAGTTTTTTAATATTTATAATTTCTGTGGTCACAAGGAATAACGACTAAACTCAAAGTATCGTAAAAAACGATATTTTAATTGCACGAACTACGACCCATTTTTCTAAAATATATGAACCTTTACAAACAAAATATGTGCAGACATATGTGATGATCAATTCTGCGCAAAAAATGGATATCTGCATACTTTCAAAAATTGGCAATAAAGTAAATTCCATATCGCTTTTTTACGATATTTTGGGTTAAGTCATTATTCCTTGTGACCACAAATTTATTGAGTTTAAAAAATAAGCATTTTTGTAAAGGTTTTTTCTAAAATATTCAAATATGTATGAAATAGTATAATTCAATTAAAAAATGATTTTTTGCTACTTGCAATAAACAAACTATTTTTTAAAACCTCTTATTTTGCCCATAATATTGTTGTATGCTCTACCGACAAGGTGGACTCTTTGACAGATAAAGAAGCTTTCAACGATGAGGTCTCACCTAATAGCAGAGCTGTAAATAAATGCATTCAAATTAATTTTATTTGCAAACAAGTGGATCAGTAAATAACGCAATCAATCCATTCAATTAATGCAAAATGTATATTTTTTGTTGTAAACCAATTAGAATTCAGCACTGAATCGCATGTAATTTGCTTCATGCTCCCCCTTTTTATTTTTAGACCAATCAAAAAGCAGCAATTACACAATCAGCTGTTTCGCAATCAGTTGTGGGAGAATGAGAATGGGGTTACCCCACTCTCTATTTTAATTAACACGTATTATAAAATCAGCTGTTTGGAAGACAGTGGTGGAAGAAAGAGAATGGGGCTACCCCACTATTTTAAATAATATGTATTTTAAATTTGTGGTAAAGCCGTTAATAAACATAGTAAAAAAGTAGGTGCAGAAGTGTGCATGGTCGAAAAATATTATCATGTAATAAGTATTCCTGATTCAAAGCTGAACGCTGTGAAAATTTAAGATTGGTTATCAGGTCCAGCCTCCAATATATCGCAAACAAAGGGGCGTACTCCGCCTACTTTTCTTTTGGTAAGTATTTCTATTCATGCCAATACCATATATAGCAAATACTGCCGCCGTTGGTCAAAAAATGCCCAAGATATGACAATTTTAAATTTTGGGTTATATGGGCGAGGCCACGCCCCTTCGTCCACTCACAACTTTATATAGTCAAGAATTTATTATTTCGTAAGAATATCCTATTGTGAAAATTTAACGACGATCGGTCCAGTAGTTAAGACTATATTGCGATTTTTAATTTTCCAAAAAAGGGGCGTGGTCCCACCCACTTTTCTCCTGTTACGTATTCCTAATTATGCCAATACCATATGTACCAAATAGCACCAACATAGGTAAAAAAATGCCCAAAATATGGCAATTTAAATTTTTGGGTTATATGGGCAGTGACTCGCCCTTTGTCCAATAAAAACTTCATATAGCCTATTATTCTTTCCAGAGTCATAGTAAAATGCTGTGAAAGTTTCAGGAAGATCGGTCCAAGGGTTTGGCCTCCTATAAAGCACAAACAAACAAACAAACAGACAGACAGACATTAATTTTTATATATATAGATTGAAAGCAGATTAATTATAATTAAAGTAAAATGGGGCGAAAAAGGGGGATTTGGTAATAAAAAAATCTATGGCTACCTTACCTGTAGATAAAAAGTATATAAAACTTTAGGTAAATACATTTTACAAAAAAAGTATTTTGTATAGCAAACATTGTTAGTGGTATAAGTAAGTATCTGAATTAAAAAAGGGGGCGGTGAAGTGGGCGTGGTTTATAGTAATATGGCGACGTTAACAGTATTAAGAGCAATATACTACCAAATAAAAAATAATCCGTTGGAAGGAACAAATTTGTACAGAGAACAAAAAGTTTAAAACTTAAATTTGGCGTGAAAAGGGGCGTGAAAGGGGGCCTGAATTTCTACCTCGCCTGGAGTATAATGTGTATGCAATTTGAAGTAAATCTGTTAAAAACTATATGGGAGCAATTACATAATTTTAAAAAAGTGGGCGTAAAAGTGGGCGTGGTCGAAAAAAGTACCCTATTAATCATGCCAGAGTCCCAGTTAAATGCTGTGAAAATTTCAGGAAGATCGGTCCAGAGGTTTGGTCTCCTATAAGGTACAAACAAACAAATAAACAAACACACATTCCATTTTATATATATAGATAACACTGTGCACGTCTAAATATCAAACAAGCTGGAGATATATTTGCATTTGGAGACATTGCAGCATAATTTGAGGATGCTGGATTTAATGGCGCTTATCGTTTTTAAATCCTTTGGCCCGTTTTCGAGAAAGGTTCAAGGTCAAGTACATGTTGATGCAGTTTTTGTTAGAAAAACTTTTTTCTCATTAACTTTATCAACTACATGCCCATGAGTGAAACATTAAGAATTACCAGGAAAATTATTTCTTGAAACAGTTTAACCCTCGAAACCCAACTCTAAAAGTCCAAATCGATCTCATAAATCAAAAACACCAATTTTTTATAAGAGCTTTGTTCAAACAAAAACAACTAAGCTTTTTGATGGAAAAATATTACTCTGATATAGTGGCGCTGTGGGATTCAAGGATTAAACTATTTTAAAGAATTAGTCTCCAGGCAATTCTTAATGTTTCACTCATTGATATGAAATCGATAAAGTTAATGAGAAAAAAGTTTTTCTAACAAAAACTAATTCAACATGCACTTGACCTTGAAACCTTCAATTTCTCAAAAATGGTCCTAAGGATTAAAAATCGGTAAACGCCATTAAATTCAGCGTTCTCAAATTGTGCTGAAATGATGTGTCCCTAGCCTTTTAAGCTTTTCGTTACTCAGAAGAATGAATCAATTATTTTATGCATATGAATGCTATACACAAAGAATTTCAGAATTTTCAATTATTCTGTTTTTATTCATTATTAGTTTTTTAATCGTCATTTATTTTTTATTCATTATTCATTTGTTATTAATTGTTCATTTCTAATCATTTTTTATTTTGTATATATTATTCATTTGTTATTCACTTATGTCTAAGAAATAATAAGAAAAAAAAAATCTAGTTATTCACATTAAAAAGGGGCTGACCTTCGTGACAACGATGTTTTTTATTTCCATATAGGTATACGAAGCAAGAAATGGTGGAGGAATTTGTTTATCTGCGATATTGATAGTGCACTCGTCAATGGTTGGAAGCTAAACAATTTTATAGAAAACCTTTGTCGCAAGCATAGTTCAAAGTCAAAGTTACTGAAAATCTTTTAATTACAAGCCACAAAAGTTTTGAGGAAACTGAGTTACAAAGTCAGTTTTGTCCAGAAAATAACCCAATGATTTCAGGTTATCATACTATAGTAAAAGATCCAATCAATTAGTATTTACGAGATGGCGTTTGCCTCAAAACAACGATATTCTTGAGTAACAAATGTAACAAACATTTGCACTCAAAATTCTTCGGTTTTTACAAAAATCACGAATATGAAATACTAAATTATATATGGCTGTGCCAACTCTTGTAGATGTTCCACAAGAGGTATTCCCGCCAAAAGAATATGAGAACTTATTTAAATTGACTTTTTTTTAATTCATTGATATCTCTATATTACTTATATGTGCTTAAAACTGAAATAAAACAAAACGAGTTCCTTATCTCCTTTAAAATTAAGTTTCTTCTTATATCTTAAAGTTTTGCATACGTATTTGGTCAATGTACGATTTGACAACGGTGGGGGGGGGTTGTTGAATTAGCACATATTCCAAAAATCTTTGAAAAATATCAACGCGATCTACACTCTGTTGCAATTGTATAAATTCACTCCAAATGTTAACAGTTTTGATATTGCTAACGGTAGTCTTGACTCGGATCACTATCTTGTTGCAGCCAAGATCCGTACACGTCTGCCTGTGCGCAGCTTAGAATGCACGCAACCCTACACAGAGAAAGCTGGAGGTTGACAAGCTGCAATCGAAACAGACAGTCGAAGCTTTCGCCACTTGACTCTCACTCCTACTTCAAAGCACTCCTCCAATCGACGATATATGGGCGCAGTGGACACACATTTCCAACTCCATGCGTGCGGCTGCTGAAGAGGTGATTGGCTACCACCGCCCTCGCCAAAACCAGTGGTACGACCAGGAGTGTCGCGACGCCACTGCAGAGAAAGACGACGCCTACAAGGCCACCCTGCAGTCGGTTGTAACGCACGCTGCTAAGGAGCAATACAAAGAAAAGAGGAGGGAAGAGAGACGTATTTTCAGGCGGAAAAAAGAGGCAGAAAAGCGCAAGCAGGAGAAGATTGAGATGTATAGTGATAGGAATGAGGCCCGAAAATTTTTCGAAATAATTAGACGCCCTGCCGATGGTTTTAAAACCGGGGACTCTTCCTGCAAGGATGAACACGGGAACCTAGTGACAGATGTCCAAAATACACTTACGTTATGGAGGGAACACTTCTCTAAGCTTCTAAATGGCGACGCTGACAACAATCCCGCCAATAGAGATGATGATATTCCGGAAACTCCAATTACGTATGACAGCGTCGAGGTTCCGCTGCCCGAATATGATGAAGTTCTGACAGCTATAGCTCGAACAATTTATGCAATTTGCAGAAGATCGTATTGGAATGAATTGCACTTCGGTAAGTTACTTTTGCACCATTGTTATTTTATTGCCCACAAAACTTTTCATTTCATGTAACTTTTTCGATGAGAAAAAATTTAATCTGGACGATCCTGATGAGTTTCATGGGTATTAATACGATTTACGTTGAGAACCGCGATATTTCTCTCGCGGTCTCTAATTCATTCCATCACAATCTTCTGCAAATTACATGCGGGCATCGATATCTTTTTGAAAAAGCCGCGGAACCTTCTTCATTTTGGCCCTCTTTATATTGGAATTTCGTTTTGGGGCCATCCACCATGTTTGTCGGCACACATTCACTGAGCAAAGGGCAGCAAGTTGCTTGCAGCTCTTTGTTGAGTTGCTTGCTGCCTTAATTATTTTATGCTTATCGCGACCATCCAGTTTTCTTTTTCTGATACCTCATTTTGCACATCCATAGCTTCCAGGATTACCTAAGAAGGAGCCTATTGATTTATGACTTCAACTGATTTTTCGAGAAATTTCACGAAAACCAATGCCTTCCGAATTTGAAGCAATTATTTTTCCCCTTCCATATCTGTTGATCTGATTGCACGTGACATATTAAGAAATATACACACACACACACGATTCTTAATATTCCAAAACAAATATAAGCTTTGAAACGCTTCAATTATCTTCAAAAAACTATTGGATTTATAGAAATTCAACTGCAAAAAATGATAATTTTGATAAAAGAGTAGAAAAAAGTACCGTTATTCTACAACAGCTCATATATTTTTTTCTATTTCACTCAGAATTGAGAATTTGTTGTGGAAAAAATTTAACTTAAAATTACCGTTAGCAATATCAATACAAACAATTGCAACAGAGTGTAGTACACTATGACCTCCAACCTTTAGCATTTCATCTACATAAAATGCTCCCCAAACCATCAAAGAACCACCACTGAAATTTCTCTTTGAAAAAATCCGTGATTCTTTACGCAGATCTTGCCAGTAAGAGTTAAAACCATCCGGACAATCTAATTTAAACTGTTTCTCATCAGAAAAAATTATCTAAAATGAAAAATTGGTTAGCATTTTCAAAATATATGTTATTGACAAAAACACACTTTTTTCCAGTCAGTGTTCATGTCTGATCTTCCGAATTCGAGTTGGGCTATATTATTTTTACCGTAAGTGTTTGCATCTTTCAAAAAATTGCGAACTAACTGATCTGATTGCTTAAGTTTTTGAGAAATTTCACGAATACTAAAACCTTCTTTTCTAAAAGCTAAAATTTTACAATTTTCTGTATCGGTAAAATATTGACCTGCAAAAAAATAATCAATAATTAACAAAAAAACTCAAAAAAATTATTTGTGAATGCTTTGCTGGCGACAGCTCTGTGAAGTGAAGCACATTGAATGTGCGTCTATTGTTATGCACCAGCTTAAATTAAGAAAAATAATTATAACGGTACGTAAAGAGCAACCAATTTTTAAGTTTTTATGTTTTCTTTAATGCATTCAATAAAATTATTAATAGTAGTTAATGTAGAAACAATAGGATGCGTCTACAGTTCTGCACCACAGTGTAGTGACAAGAAATGGGTTAAACTTAGTTTTAGGTTTTGCAAGGGGATAAGCACCAATTAAAGCTGAAAATCTGGAATTTAAAAAATAATTAAGTTGATTATTTCATGATAACGGCAAACACAGGTTTAAGGGACTCAATTTTTTTCAACCATTAAAGCAGGCATTACCGCTCGAAAATCTAAGGTATTTTTAGAATTTTTTTAAAGGTCAAAATAATGAACAACTTTTTTAAACTTTAAGGATATATTGTAACACTTATTGCACACAAAAAAAAATATTTTTTAATTTGCAAAATTATTGACTATGTTTAAAATAGCGCTTTAAATAGTGACACCCTCTCAAATAAAGGGGGCATGGGTGATATTGTAGATTTGAATCTTCTATTTATATAAAAAATAAAAACAAGGAATATTATTAATGACTATGAGTGCAGTTATGGCCAAGACTAGAAGTTTTTGAAATTTACAGACAATTTGAATTGCTTTGAACCGAGGCTAGTGCTATGCCTTAACCTCGACACGCATTTTCAGCCCGTAGTTATTCATGTCCATTAATTCCACATTTTCCACAATTTAGATGTGGATTTTTAGTTTTCCATAATTCTTAAATGTAGAAAAGAATATAGAAAGTGAAAATAACCGTGGCCGAACCCGAATTCGAAGCAGGGACCTCTAGGTTGATAGTCTAGCACACTCTTCACCAGACTACAAAGACCGGTTATTAAGTGCAAAACATACGATGTTTTTGAAATAAAATTTGTATTCTAGTTCCAGCGATAGCCACTGATGTTGTGCTGATAGCATATTAATAGTGCAGATGATTCAGCTGAGTAGCTTTTGTTTTTCTACAAAAGCCATGCCGAAAAAAGTAGTTTCGAGATAAATGAGTTTAAAGAGAATGAATGTAGATGAGACACTGTGCGCTCGATACCCGCTAAAACGGCTGTAGAAGCGGAATTACCATCAGTTTCCGTACAAAAATTTAACAGTATATTTTCGAAAGATTATACTTTTGAAATATCAGAAACAAAAAATGGATTTCATAAAAATGCTAGATTATTGGCCTGCCTTAAACTTTTGCAGTAAACTTCAAAATTTCCTTAAAATAAGTGACCTTGTCAGTCACAGGAGCTTACGGAGTAACGTTAAAACACAAAAAAAGAAAAAAAAAATAAGTGACTTTGCAGTTAAACGGTTATCCAACGACCTGAAGGGTAGAATGAACGGCCAGTCTCGTCACGAAAAATTGTGTACACAAGCAATGATATTTTTTTGTATGGGGACCCCTGGAAGGGTGGCAGATAGAGTGTATGAGTGTTTAGAAGAAATGTTAAATAAAAAAACAATAGGACCAGCTCATACATTTGACCTCCCTAGGGGTTATCGATTTTGTGATATGAACTATATTAGATAATTTCTTCTATCTTTTGTGTTTTTTGTATCGGGACCCAAGGGTGGAAAAGGGTGGCAGATAGAGAAAAAATGAGTTCAAAAAAGTGTTAAGGGGAAAAAGTTAATAGGACCAGCTCATATATTGATCCCCCTAGCGGTTATAGATGTTTTGATATGAATTATAAAAGCGATTTTTTTAATTTTTTGTTTTTTGTATGGGGACTCCCAAAATAGATCCCCATAGGTGAATTTTTTCGCGTTCTCTCGAAAATATCAAGTCACGGACATATTCCGCATACATCGCAAACCATTAAGACCAGTATTACTAAATGAAGCACCAACCAATGACATGAAAATATTAAATAAACAGAATATTTTTTATAAAAATCTTGTATTGCAATTCGTTTGATGTGCGATCTCTTTCTTTCTCTCTGTTTTTTTTACAAAAATTCTATCTTATTCTTTATATTAAGAAGTTTCCCTTCTGTACTGTATATACACTATACTGTAATTTTTTTTAACCTGCGATGTATTTTTTATACAAAATTTTGGGAAACTAAACAATTTTATTAAATTTGGTATACAACTGTTGTTTTGATAAAAGTCAAGATACATACACTTTTTTAAAGGAATTGATGAGTTTTTGGAACATACTAAAGTCACATATTACCATATTTTATTAACGAAACTACATTAAACACTAATAAAGAAATTTTTAATGTATGTATCACGACATTTAGGCAACCCTGCGCACTTTAAACAAATCGCCTTGATAATATTCTACCAAATTTAATTATTCTAGCATCAATATATATCGGAATTAAGCATATTAAATTAAATTCCACGTCCATTTTTGGATTATTATAGGAACACAACTAACTCATCTTTTAAAAACTTTCATAAACCTAGCGTTAACCCTGTTTGATAATCCTTACTACATGTCCATAAATGCTTAAAAAATATCTTTTTCCTCATTCAACGAAGAAAACTGCAGCAATCAATTGTAAAATCAATGCAAATATTTATCCCTTTTTTCAAATATGTTATATACAATAATCACTTTTTTAAAAAATTCCCCTTAAAATCAAAGAAATGAAACACATTTGAAACAAATTTTTGTTTCAAAAGTTTTGTTTTATAAGAAATTATAGAGATTCGAAATTGCCATACCGCGGATAAGCTGCTCTGTGAGTATAGAGAAGGGATTCTGCTTTCGGTGTTAACCATGTCTTTAACTTCCTTTTCAATCAATTGAAATAAGAAATAAATAAAGATAATTAAACACAAAAGAAATTACGAGTTCTTTATTTGACTCTTTTATGGGTGAGTTTGTTTATTTTTAAAGCTTCATGCTTCATTTAAATGAGTTGATTCTAGTTTTTTTTGAGTGAACTCAAAATTTAAAAATTCTCAATTTCTCAACCTTAAAACAACTCAAAACGGAGTCAGTACGACTTTTTAAAGAAATCTAGTTTTTTAAGTAAATTGAACACACAAACGGAGTTAAATATAGCTTTTACAGCTTTGGCAAAATACCATGCACGAAAAGAGTTAAATTGACTCCAAATATGACTTTATTTACTCCGCTTTCTTTTGGGTGAAGGAGTGAAGGTTGGCACTAGTTTTTCTCATCATAAAGCAGTTTGCTGCGGGGAGCCTCAGGGATCAGTCCTTGGCCCACTGCTCTTCTCTTTATTCGTAAATGACATTTTTGCAGCTACACATATTCGTCAATGCATGTTTATGCTGATGACGTTCAGAATTACGTAAATTGAATCATTTAGGTTAGGGGTGTCCAAAGTCGCTCGTACGGGCGTTTTGCCCGACAGCATACGCTGGATTAATTCGGCGGTAAAAGAAACGAGGGACATGCACCAAGAAAATGAGATAGAGCGTAAGGAAAAGGGCCATTTATATCGTAAGCAGTGTTGCCAGGAAAATTTTGAGCCTAATGTTTAAGCTTAAAAAAGGAAATAGTTTAAAAAATACACAACTGCTATTTTTTATCAGTTTATCAGATTAATCAGTTTATCAAACATATTGATTGATTTCTAAAAGCAATGTATTGCTGCATATATAGTTAATAACAACTATATTTTTTTAAATTTTATGTACAGAAAATTTGAAATAAATTGATAAAATTTTATTTATATTTAATTGAATAAAGGTATTTTTGATAATTTTTTCAAAATTTTTAAATAAAGGTCAATATTGCGCTTTATTAATAAAAAAAGTAGTAGCTAAAAATAGGTATGCTCTAAAATAAGCTAAAAATTAGCTAGGAGTTAAAACACAATTTTCGAAAAAATAAGCTGAATCTAGCACTGATGGTTAGTGTGAGAGTCTGCTTTACGAAATTCATAATTGAATGAATGCAGGGTTAATGAATACAGGTTTACCACATTTTTATTATTAAATATTTAAATTTTATAAATGTAAGCTAAATATCTTTTAAAAGTTTTAAAACTATCTTTTAACTTACACCTAGTGTGTAAAATCAAATTGAGTTAAACAATATTGTGGTTTTAAAATTGCTTTTTTTAACTACTTTTACATTCTTAATTTACTTCAAGTAAAATCGCGATATCACAGTAAATTTTTTTCGCTCACTTTTAGACAGTAGAAGGTAGAAAAAAGTGAACTTGCGAATCTGAAAAATTAAATTTTTCATTTTTCATGAAAATTCTATGGAAAATTAAAAATAAAAATTTGCAGATTTGCAAGTTCACTTTTGTAACGACGATATATATAAAGAAATTTACTGTGAAAACGTGGCTTCAAAAATTAAAATTATTTTGTTTGTTTTTAATTTAAGTACAACAACATATTTGTATTGCTTTATTATATCGTCGTTGGGAGTGCAATACCGCGTATGAGTATATGAAAACGTTCGGCGGATACGCGGTATTGCACGCGCAACGACGATATGGCAATTTAAAAATGAGCTACTCAGTGCAACAGTGGCCCAACCCACAAAATCGAAATCAGGTTAGCAAAACTGTTTCGCTTTCTTTTCGTACATTTTATTACACTAGTCAGCGCAATAATGTTTTATTTGTGGCTGGACTCACGATTGCGCTGACAAGCTCTTTAAAGAGTACTACAAATTTAAGCCGAAGCTTGGCTTGCAAAGTCAGTAACAATTTTTTTAATATTTCTTTCAATTTCGCACTATAGAGAAAAGGCGCATTATTGGTCCAAAGCTCATATCAGAATTTTAGCTTTTCAGACGGGAGTTTTGCATTTTTTTTTTGGCATTTTCATTATAGAAAATAGGAGCGCGCAGGAGAATGTGCTTCCAATCCTGCTATTATTTTGGAATAAAACCTGCTGAAAACGGCTCTATGAAATAAGGCCCCAGGAAATAAGGCCCCAAACTACAAATGAAATAAGTCCCCAAACATTTCTATACAAAACAACAACACAATTAAATGGGATGTTATTTCCTATTTTTGGGCTTTATTTCATTTTACTCTTGGGGCATTATTTCATAATGAAATAGATATTATGGTAATGAGATATTATGGTAATGATAAATGATATAAAAGGGCTCTGCGCAAAATGGTCCCAGGAAAAATGGCCACAAAATAAAAAATGAAAAAGGGCCCAAATTTGGGGTATTTTTTCAATATGAAATATTGCCCCACCACTTAAAATGAAATTTGGCCCCAAACTGAAATGAAAAAGACCCCAAATTCTTTCTGACAAAATTTTATTGAGGAATTAATTTTTATGAGGAAAAATATTAAACATATAAATTTAATGTATAACTTTAGGTATAAAGTAAGTTAAGTTTAAGTAAGTCTTTGGAGAACTTATCATTCTGGAATCATACATGGAAGAGGTATATTATTTTAATTTTGAATGCATAACGTGCATTTATGAAAATTTTTCTAGGTTTTTCATATTTTAATAAAATGGTTTGCCCTTGTACGGAATGCTAAAAACAACATTTCGTACAAGGGCAAATCATTTTATCATAATGCACTGATCAACTGAGGCTTGCTTGCTTAACACTTATAATCGACCACTTCTTTTTTCTAGTTTTAATGATGTAAAATCACATTAACTAATAAATACCGTTAAAAATTCAGCTAAACATAACAAATTATTAGAGAATCTTCTAATTAAAAAAAAAGAAAAATGACCTCTATAAAAATTTTAAATTTTGTGTCTGATTTCATTATGGAAAATAGCCCCACACCAAAAGAGGAAAAATGGCCTACAAAACAAAAAGAAAATATGGCCCCAATTTTTCGTGTTGTTGTATTCAATATAACATTTGGGGACTTTTTCATTTTTTATTTTGGGGCCATTTTTCCTGGGGCCATTTTGCGCAGAGCCAATAAAAGCATTAATATATGGGGTGTTATTTTGATTTTTGTGGCCTTATTTAATTTTTTAAATTAGGGCTTTATTTCATTGCAAAATAGGCCACCAAAAATTTCAACACTCCTTGAGGGTCAGACTTGGATACGGTTGATATAACAACTTTTCGCTTTTTGTTATTTAAAATCTATTTCAAATTTTTCAATTAAAAAATTTTTAAAAAATATGTCAAGTTTTGATATTTTTGCTGCGTAGTGAGAACATAATAAAAAAATTATAAAATAAAATTAATTGTGAAAAATTTCATGGTAAAAGAAGGACCAGTGAACATGACTTCGATCAAAAAATGATATATAAAATAAAAATCCACTTATAAAACTATAACAAAATATGAATAACGGCAAGACACCTGTAAAGCAAGAGTTTACTTTTTGGCGGAAGGAAAATTTAACGACGTTCACACTTCACAAGATATCTTACGAGTAGGAACTTAAATTGGACTCTATAAAGTAACAAAGTTTTCTTAATAACTACATATTTGTAAATTAAGATAGATATACAAAGCAATAATTATTTTATTTTATTATTGAGCTTATATGATGCACAAGCGATTTGGATAACAAATTAATAAAAATATTTAGTACAGGGGAATACTATTTTTTCAAATTCTGTATAAGATTAATGAATTCTTAAAGTTATTAATTCATTAATGTCTACAAATAAAAATCTTAACAATTTTGGGGTGTTTTCATTTATTGTGGGGTAATTCTTCATACGTTTTGGGGTGTTATTTCTATAATATTGGGGTATTTTTTCCCAATGAAACTATACCCCAATTTTGGCATATTTGACTTTGGGTCCTTATTGCATCATGTTAGGGTTAATTTCATAAGAAGTTGTTCTGCCCAATTTTGGGGCCTTATTTCATTTTAGGTTGGGGCTTTATTTCGTCGAATCAGGGCTTTATTTCGTAGGGTGTTATTTCATAATGCAATAAAGCCCCATATTTGGGGCCTTATTTCGTTTCTGTTTTGGGGCCTTATTTCCTGGGGCCTTATTTCAGAGAGCCGCTGAAAACAAGCGAATACTTTATATTTTTTTTCTTATCTTTCAAGGAACCTTAGCTTAAGTTGGTTTTCCAATGCAGTTACTTCCTCAGCATATTGTGAAATGTTCAAATCTTGAGATTAAGAAAGCGTTTCAAGGCAAGGAAAACAATTACAATTATATTCTCCAAGTTAGTGGTTCCAAAAAACGAATTTTTGACTGAACATTTTAATTTAATTGTTCATTTCATAAAATAACTTTGTTTTTTTACATTAAAGTCAAATTTAAAGAAAAAGTTTTCTAAAATCTTTTAACGGGTTCTGTACATCTACGCTCTTCATCCTTTCAAAATTTTCCGCTCCATTTTCTCTTTTACCCCTGAAATCATCCAGCAGACGACAAAGTGCACTGCCTGCCCTCTGTCGACGCACTGGCAAGAATTCTGGAAGGACCTAATTTAGCTCAATCAAAAAACTGTATACTTGAATGCGATACAATAAGCTACTCTAATGCCAGGAATTGCATATTTCTACAAAAACTCATACTTAAACCGCAAAACTCCTTTCTACTTATTTATAAAACTGCAATTTAGTCGGTTTACAAGAAGCCAAGCATTAATTATACCTATTTTTAACCTTCTTGACTGCACAAGACTATTCTGTTTTATGGCGTTCGATTATGGAATTCATTGACTAGTTGATTAAAGTCCATAGCATCAAACATACTTTTCTAATATGCTATTTTTAGGAACTTTTTATCAATTAAAACTTAAGATAAATGTCAGTTCTCTAGCTCTATATCACTCACTCTCTCTTTCTAGTTATTTTTTATTTTAGTGTTCTCAGTCTTATGAATTTACATTAGTTCTTACATTTAAGTTTAAAAAAAAATTAATTTATCTTTGATTTTAGTCAAAATGTTTTATTATACGTTGTATTAAAATTTTGTCTTTAAACTTTGTCCTAAAAAAGAACAGAGTTCTTACTGTACTCCTATAACAAACGCGCATTAATAATAACAATTAATAACAATGCTTTTGGATTGTTTTTAAAATTTGCTACATGCATATATAACATTCCTCACAAATTTTTCTAAAATATTGCATCGTTTTTATTCGGCAAAAAATATTCAACGCTAGAATACAGCAAAAGCTTTGTTATAGATTATTTTTAAAATAAGCTTTGTACAATATCACAAGCATTAACTAGGGTCAGTTGTTGAAATATTTTTTATGTCTGTGTACATTAGAGCTTGCTTGTGTGTGTAAGTGCATTTATAGGTGCTTGCCTCATAGCTACGTGATTTTAATGCATATCTGAGATGGCTTTATAATGCAACTGTATCTGTTGATCTCTTCCCAGTTGGAAAAGGAGCCTTTCTGTCTGCAACATTCCTCGGAAGGACAGGAGACATTCTCGCTCCATACCCGCTTATATCTTTTTGTATAGGCATGTCCTAGGCCGGCATGTCTGCTAAATGAACTGCCGTAGCAGCAATACAGCATGCATCTTTTGGTATGAATGCAGAAGGTATACATGTCTCCCACATGAACTGCCTTAGCAGCAATACTGCATGCACCTCTCGGCATTAATGCTGCATTCATACCATGAGATGCATGCTACATTGCTGCTATGGCAGTTAATTTGACTGACATGCCGGCCTAGGATATGCCAATAGAAAAAAAGATATAAGCGGGTATGGAGAAGAGCTATTGTTGCTATCAAAAGTGCTTCAACGAAAACACAAAGTTTCGGCGCATTACAACAATCATGAAAATATTGAAATTGTTTTAACTTTAAATTACCCGGAATTTTGCATAAGCAAACATAATACTTTATTATGATACAGTTGTTATAATTAGTGTCCGACCGAAACCGAAATTTTGGCCGAAACCGAAACTGCTTATTAATATGAAAACTTAAGTTTTTACTAATAATGTTTTTTTATTAAAAGGAAACAAAAGTACTTTCAGGCACGCAAGAAAAAAAATTTAATATAAAAAAGTAGTACTTGAGTATTGAAACTTAGAATAATTAATTTAAGTTTACTATAATAATAAATAAGATCATTTTTATTTTATTTTTTATAACAAAAGTATTGCAAAAGTATCTTCCGTACACACTCAAAATAGTATGACCTACAATGTGCATTTTTATAGAACTACCAAACAAAGTATTTTTGTTTCTTCAAAGGTTTAATATTGCAAAAATATAAATATTTCGTTTTCTTTACCTTCCATTCGTTTTCTTTACCATTCCACACATACAGAATTCGTTCGGAAGTTTAATTATCAATTGTTGGCTTCAGTACCTATAAAACTTCAATATTAATTTTAATAGATATGATAAAATCGAAAATAATAGCATCGAACACATAAAATTACTGACAAATTTGACAGTAACAGACAGACAGAAACTGACAAAAAAGGCCGAAACTGGCCGTAACCGAAACCGAAACCGAATATTCGGTCGGACACTAGTTATTATACTTATATTGAATGTTTTTTTATTGTGCTATAAAATAACGTAGTTCTTACTGTACTGATGCTTTTTGTTAATAAACAATAATAATAATAATAATAATAATAATAATAATAATAATAATAATAATAATAATAATAATAATAATAATAATAATAATAATAATAATAATAATAATAATAATAATAATAATAATAATAATAATAATAATAATAATAATAATAATAATAATAATAATAATAATAATAATAATAATAATAATAATAATAATAATAATAATAATAATAATAATAATAATAATAATAATAATAATAATAATAATAATAATAATAATAATAATAATAATAATAATAATAATAATAATAATAATAATAATAATAATAATAATAATAATAATAATAATAATAATAATAATAATAATAATAATAATAATAATAATAATAATAATAATAATAATAATAATAATAATAATAATAATAATAATAATAATAATAATAATAATAATAATAATAATAATAAAAATAATAATAATAATAATAATAATAATAATAATAATAATAATAATAATAATAATAATAATAATAATAATAATAATAATAATAATAATAATAATAATAATAATAATAATAATAATAATAATAATAATAATAATAATAATAATAATAATAATAATAATAATAATAATAATAATAATAATAATAATAATAATAATAATAATAATAATAATAATAATAATAATAATAATAATAATAATAATAATAATAATAATAATAATAATAATAATAATAATAATAATAATAATAATAATAATAATAATAATAATAATAATAATAATAATAATAATAATAATAATAATAATAATAATAATAATAATAATAATAATAATAATAATAATAATAATAATAATAATAATAATAATAATAATAATAATATAATAATAATAATAATAATAATAATAATAATAATAATAATAATAATAATAATAATAATAATAATAATAATAATAATAATAATAATAATAATAATAATAATAATAATAATAATAATAATAATAATAATAATAATAATAATAATAATAATAATAATAATAATAATAATAATAATAATAATAATAATAATAATAATAATAATAATAATAATAATAATAATAATAATAATAATAATAATAATAATAATAATAATAATAATAATAATAATAATAATAATAATAATAATAATAATAATAATAATAATAATAATAATAATAATAATAATAATAATAATAATAATAATAATAATAATAATAATAATAATAATAATAATAATAATAATAATAATAATAATAATAATAATAATAATAATAATAATAATAATAATAATAATAATAATAATAATAATAATAATAATAATAATAATAATAATAATAATAATAATAATAATAATAATAATAATAATAATAATAATAATAATAATAATAATAATAATAATAATAATAATAATAATAATAATAATAATAATAATAATAATAATAATAATAATAATAATAATAATAATAATAATAATAATAATAATAATAATAATAATAATAATAATAATAATAATAATAATAATAATAATAATAATAATAATAATAATAATAATAATAATAATAATAATAATAATAATAATAATAATAATAATAATAATAATAATAATAATAATAATAATAATAATAATAATAATAATAATAATAATAATAATAATAATAATAATAATAATAATAATAATAATAATAATAATAATAATAATAATAATAATAATAATAATAATAATAATAATAATAATAATAATAATAATAATAATAATAATAATAATAATAATAATAATAATAATAATAATAATAATAATAATAATAATAATAATAATAATAATAATAATAATAATAATAATAATAATAATAATAATAATAATAATAATAATAATAATAATAATAATAATAATAATAATAATAATAATAATAATAATAATAATAATAATAATAATAATAATAATAATAATAATAATAATAATAATAATAATAATAATAATAATAATAATAATAATAATAATAATAATAATAATAATAATAATAATAATAATAATAATAATAATAATAATAATAATAATAATAATAATAATAATAATAATAATAATAATAATAATAATAATAATAATAATAATAATAATAATAATAATAATAATAATAATAATAATAATAATAATAATAATAATAATAATAATAATAATAATAATAATAATAATAATAATAATAATAATAATAATAATAATAATAATAATAATAATAATAATAATAATAATAATAATAATAATAATAATAATAATAATAATAATAATAATAATAATAATAATAATAATAATAATAATAATAATAATAATAATAA